>JAPMOB010250500.1:0-20066 GCA_029875015.1 Lepomis gibbosus | reverse complement strand
CTCTCTCTCTCTCTCACTTTCTCTCTCTCTTTCTCCACTCTGTTCCCTCTCTCTCCCTCCAAGCTACCGGATGAAAGCAGGGGAGGCAGCCCCCCAGGGGAAGAAGAGATGGGGAAAGATATTTTAATCATTCCATCGTTTTTTTCCGCTCTCATTAAAAAAAGGTCACATACTTCTCAAGCACATGCACCAAACTGCACATACAATGTGCCAAATTTACCACACGGCCACCATTCACATTTTCTGAAAGCGGGCATTAGGATACTGAAATCAACAACCCTCAGTGACACCCATTCTTCTACGAAGAAAACTGAATTTGTTAGTGTTGATAGTACGCTTAGTCATCTTTTTTTATATAAGAAGTCAAAGTTAAATCAAAATAGACTTTACTTTAATAGAAGTAAAACTGATTACAGTCAGAGGTGGGAAATATACCCAAGGCTTTTGAATTGGCATGAAAGGGTATAAAAAATGTTATCATTATAGGCCTTTCTATAGCAGACTTGTCATTGCATGGAAAGAACAGGTGTTACTTATAACAGCAATGATGACTGTTCTATTTACTGAGCTAGCACGGACAATAAACCTTGTTCCCAGCAGATGTTTTGACATGTTACACTAGGAAATAAAATGAACGATGGCTGAATTTAGCTGCTTCAGTCCTGCTATTATTCACGTTGGCTCACTGCCCCAGTCTAATATGGGACACTTCAATAGAACAGAGCCATTGTTAATGTTGTTAGTAACACCTTTGACAAGATGCCACTGTGAGAATGATCTATAGACTTGATTGGCAACCAAGAGACTGACTGTAAAAAGAAATGTGAGGTGTGCAACACTGATTCAGGATATGATCATGATATGTCACTGATCATGTTTACAACTTAAGTGGGAACTCACAAAAAACAACGATACCAAGTAGCTTTGTCTAATCAGTCATCTCTCAGCACTTGACAGCAGTTGAGGGCTTTAATGGAGCAGCATCAAGGTAAAAGAGAGAGAGAGAGAAAGAGAGCATTTGAGTCTTGACCTTTATCTAAATTTGCATCCAGTTTTCCAGCAGAAAAGTAGAAAAAAACAATAAGGTGCAATTTTATGGAAATATAAAATCAGACTTACATGCCAACAGATACATATTTTGACATTAAATCTAATTCAAATACTCCTTGGTCCAGATATCACTTCATTGTAATAAGTCAATAAAAAGGAACAAAAAGGCTTTCATTTCCTATAGGCCTTAGAAACAGCAGACATTTTGACTTGGATCTGTTCTGTTCAAGTGTCCCAGTAAGCCAGCTAAATGGAATTGAAAAGTACAGGGAGACGCAGCCAACGTAGATAATGCCGACAGGACGCAGGTCTGTCATGTAAAGTCCTTTAGTGCGGTCACAGAATTGCAGTGTGAAACCAAACCAAAACTAACCGAATGTATCAAAATGTATCAAAACATGAACTTTGGTTTGGACCTTGATGCGGACTTTCAGGTGTGAAAGCGCCCTAACATGCCTTTGATAAAAGGGTCAACCAAATGACCATCCTTAACTGAAACACCCAAACACTGACACACCCAAACACACAGCTTACGTCACTGTCCTTCATCTACGTGGTGTTAGTACCCGCTGCCAGTCAAGTTTCGGTCCGCTGGGTCCTATCACGTCTATTGGCTAACAGCCAGTCTCCCCCTCCCACCTCCCCCTTGATAGCCTATCAGTGTCCCCACACTGCCGTCCAGCCAGCCAATCAAAGGGTAGAGAGTCCAAAGGGGCCACCTATCACGTTGATTATCAGGAGGTGCTATTATGGCTCATTAGAATGGAGTGTGCTCATAATGAGGGCTGGTAAGGAGGGCCATTAACAAGGGTGGGCACACACCGACAGCTGCTCTACATCACATCCACTTATGCAGCATTTTTTTCTTGTTAACTCTTGTGATTGATAGATTTGACTAAAACCCATGTTTTTATTGATGCTGCTGTCCACATTCAGTTAGTGCAGACCCATCAATGACAACAAACTGCAAAGATACTCAAACGTATTTATCTAGTGACACAAAGACCATGGTTTGTAACATGAGATCATGCTTTGGCCATTATGTGCATCATTCTGACCTGCTCCATCTTATTCTATAAGTCTGTCTTTTCGATACAAGTCTGTTTAGGACTACTGACATATCTACATTCTTTGAAATAAGCTTTTAACGGGAACCAGTAAATTGGAAATGTTTAGCTGGAGCTTAGTTACTTACGCATCTTGACAGTGCTCACAAGTCAGGTACTTAAAACTCACGACTAAGCAAAACATTGACTTAAAGATGATGACTGCAGTGACAGTTATGAGTAAAGCTTGATCTGTTTCAGTGTGTAAAGCTGCATTGGTTAAAATGGATGTGTATCTGTATTGAAGCTAAAAGACATCCCGTGTACCCTATTTCACTGTGCACTAACTCATATTTTTTAGCAATTATTCAATTGACTAGCCTACACCTAAGCTCATGTGAAAGGCCTCCACAGAGAATTATTCACCACCTCAACAGCACTGTTGCTGAATAATACAGCATAGAGAGAGAATGTAAACCAGACAACAGCCAAAAGTTTAATTTTTAGAAGTTGTAGAAAGATGTTAATTATATGCAAGTGATTGAAATTATGGACAACATTGTCAAAAATGTTAAGCCATTCAGCGTCACTTGCTAAGCCTTTAACACCATAGCTGGTGTAGCTCAACTGACGTGTCATATCGAGATGTGCGAAGATTAAAGCTTGACCGTCCTAACTGAGCCTGTGAATTACAACGTTGTTATTATTTACAGAAAATATTCCTAAAAAGACATTTACAGTCTTTTATCTATTTCTACTGGAGAAGTGTTATGACCTTCCACTTTAAAAGGTTTCTTCTATTACAAATAAATGGATAATTTTAAACAGTGCTGATGTGTTGTTGAAGTTAATATTAGCTTTTAACTGTATTTCATCGTTTTTTCCTCTATAACAAACACGCACACTCAGCACTGCGTTTTCAGTGTTCTTCTCTTTGTCTTTGTGACCACTAAAAACAAAATACTGAGAACAATTGGCTGCTCTGCTGATGACATAATAGTGACTCTAACAAGGAGACACTGCAAGGTCAAGCCAAAAAATGTGACTCAGTATAACAATAATGCTAGTCCAGATGCCCCAGTTCAACATGTGCTTATGCAATGCCAATGATCCAGTGTCTGAAAACCTCATGGAGGCAGTTTTATGATGTCTGAACAGAGCTTTTACTTTATCATACAAACTTTTATAAACGTATGTTGGCGTGTTAACACACTAGCTTACAATTAAAAATCCTCTTTAAGTCAACCTGGTACATGGTTAGCAGGGACTAGGTGGCATACTTGCTAAAGGACACTTCGTCAGGGTTTGCTTGTGTGCTGTGTGTCTGTTTTCAGTTCTGTCGACAAATACACAGACAATACACCAAATACATTGTTTGTGGTAAATATATAAACACACAAAAATGCATTGTTTATGGTAAAGACCTAATTAATTTACAAAATACATTTTTGTGTCTGTGTTCGTTTAATACAAACAGAAAAAACAATGTAAGCACAAGCACAGCCACATGTAACACACTGACTTACAGAAACAATGATGTGACAGCAGAAGACATGAAGACGAGACAGGCAGGAAGGAGAGAGAGACAGAGACAGCCTCTCGTGACTGGAGAAAACACACCCTCACACTCCCATTTGTACGGACAGAACAGGCCTGTGTGTGTATGTGCATGGCCTCAAGTGTCCTTACTATACAGATAAGCTTGGCTCATTGGTTTACATAACTGGGACCACAGTAAACGTTATTGTCAAAAACAATTTCACAAAGCAGGTAGTGAAAGGAAGGCAAAGGAACGTTTCTCACTGTTTTCCAGATTTATTTTCACCCAGGGAGATGCTATGTTTGGGAGCCTGGACTGCTGCCATCTTTCACAATGAGCTGAAAACAATGTTTGTCCCCTTTTGGAAACATCATCTCATCTGGAAAGTCCTGATTGGCACGATTATATGTGCATGATAGATATATGTAACAAATATTGTAAGGACCTCTTCAGCCAGTCAAGATCATTGCAAAACAAGTGAAATGGAGCAATGAGATGGCTAATTTCCTCAAGTTTGGCTGTGTGCTGACCCTTTAATCCAATCAGGACAGTTTTCGATATTCTTACACTGAACACAGACACATTTTGGACGGATCCTCAGTCCCAGAGTCACAAGTTTTTTCCCTGCAGAAAATCCAAGCCTTTAAACAGGGATTAATCTGCAAAAAAAAGACTTGAATCTTGACTTTGACTTCAACACCAATGACTTGTGACTTCTTCTTGGACTTGAGCCTTTTGACTTGATCTGACTTGAGACCCTCCGCAAGCCCAAATGTAAAAACTGTGCAGTGCATAAACACTTTACAACACTATCACACATTAAATCCATGTAATAATACAACAATTGTTGTGTGAAACTGCACCTTTGCCTTTTTAACATTTTTAATGTTGATTTAATTTTTTAATCCTGTTAAAAATATGAAATGGTATTAAGTTGGTGAAGAGCACATTATGATTTGTTAGGACAAGAAACTTGAAAGTTTAGGACTTGAGGGCTAAGACTTGGAACTTGTCAGGCTTGTCTTGAGACTTGAGTGCTAAGACTCAAGACCTACTGGTGACTTGTAAAACAAGTCAAACTTGGTCCCACCTCTGCTATCTCAATTATTCAAATCTTGTTTGAATGTCTTCAATGTAGGACAACTTAAATAACATCCCAACCACTAAAAAATGGAAATTGAATAGAAGAGAAGTCAATGTTAAAAATTGAAATTCTGAAAATAAGTCAAAATTAGGAGCAATCATCCATCACTTCCCAATACAGTGCTTACATGTCGTCACTATATAGTATTGCTGTGACATCAATATGCAGGAAGTACTTAGTGCTCACACACACAAAGATAATAATCAGTGCTTAGCCTGCGCACGTGACACTAGAATGGTTTGTGTAATGCCCACTGCCAGACACGTCCTCTCAACCTAGACTTCACTCAGCTCACAACTGTTCGTATAGTCACAATGTGTCTAATGCACGCAGTACCAATAGGGATCAACATACACATTTAGCCAGCACATACAATATCTCTGAAGACAGAAAGAATTCAGTGACAGCTCTGCCTTTAAAAAATGGTGCCGTCTTGGCCAGGTCTCCCTCAGAAAAGAGATTTGCAAAGGCAGGAGTATTTATTTTTTCTTACTCTTTTACTTCCACATTTTTCAGTCAAATTTGGAAAATAAAATATGCTCATTTGATCATTTAAAGGTGAAACTCAAAAAAGCTGCACTGGCAGAGGTGACGGTGGAACTAAATGTTTGTTTTGGCAGTTGTTCTGGACAAACACAAAATATTTATTTCACTAGGCACAAACAAACTCACCAAAACTGTAAGTAAACATTAATATCCCTTTTAAAAAGACTTCAATTAAGAGGACACCCCTACTACCAGCATTGTGGTCTTTAAGTGCAGTATTTTAGTGCAGTTGTAATTACTACCATCACAGTAATCCAAGTGCTGCTTATTCCTTGCACGCAGAGCCATGGTTTGTGCTCACGTCTGTACCATCATCACTGTTACTAAAATAGCAGCAGGCCAGACTCTAAACAAAAGAAATACTTCCCTTCTCCTCTGTTCTTTCTATTGTTATCAATGTGAAAGTGACTGCAGTGCAGCTGCTTGCTATATTTACCCAGCTTATATGTATACACAGAGAAGACAGCGAAAGAGACGCCCTGAGATCATCAAAACCTCTGTTTACGCCAACCATTGTTGTCACACAAACAACTAATAAACAAACATGGCTGTGTGTTCTCTTGTACACTGTATGTGCGTGCATTGTGTGTGTTTTCACCATGTCCCGTCTATTTTGGACCGTTCCAGGGTTTTGCCGGACCCCAGCCCCTTTTTTCAGCTAATAATGGGAGTGACTGTTTCGTGCTCTGTGCTCCTCTCTTCTATACAGGAAACTCATAGTGGATTAGCAGAGAACACAGGCAGGTGATGGACATGGTCTTCTAACATCTGTCTGTCTGTCTGCTTGGTTTGCTCTGAGCATCTGTGATTTCATGTCAGGTAAATGGCGGAGGACACACTCGCAGTGCACAGGCAGAATTACCTCTTTTTTTAAAGGTCTACTGGAAGAGATGATTTTCCCACTGAAGCGATGTCCCTCATCAAACAGCTGGGCAGTCTAAACAATCCCAAATGTCGCCGTTAAGTCGCTCATCAGATCTTTCATCTGTACATCAAGAACATCTAAACACTGGCAGATACAGCTGCAGATGTGCAATTGATGGTCCGTTCCTCTGATTAAAATAAAGTCTGCAACAACAACATCAGAGAGTCAGAACTGAGCGGTACAGGGCAGGAATTACATCATTTTTATAGTAAGACGACTAACTGAGGGAAATGATACAGAGACGTTTATAAAGGCACGGCATTGGGATGAGGGACAACGAATATTAACACAATGGTTGCTGGTTCTGGAGCCACTAAGATCTCATCTTCAAATGTATTTGGTTTTTTTTGCAACAACATTTCAAGTCTGTTGTCTGATTGGAAAGTGGAAGAGAAAAGCACTAAAATTAGTGAAGAAATTATGAAGTGCTAAATTCCCCACTCATTCAGTCCATCGTCAATCTGTCATCTGAAATGCCCTACGTGATTCAGTTAGACGGGCTCTGTCAATGTTACTGTACGTCACTGTAATTCAAAATATAATCAGCAACAACAATAGTAGGAAGACAGATGGCAGGCTGGTGAAGCTCGTCTAGAAACTAAGCATCCTTACATTTAGACTAATCAACTTTTGTACACAAAGTTCCTCCACGCTGTTTCTGGATGTCTGAGCTCAAGGCTTTGGTTTGGCCTTAAGTGATGAAAAAGGTATTCACGTTTTTTCTCCTTACATGTGACTTATGCATTTTGACCCATACACTTGCTCGGGCAGGATTCATATTAGATGTGTCTTCCATTTAGAATCAGTTGATTGAAATTACATAAATAACGTACAGCTGTTACAACGGGTAACTTCAGTTAAAGTTTACATTGACATTTGTAACTGAAAGTTGTTGGCTTGATCCCAGTTTAACAATATTTTACCAGAATAGAGCCCTGTTTATTTGACTTGTAGTTTATTTTGTTTATTTTGCATGCCATCACATGAGTGACTGAATTTGTGTCCAAACACTGCAGCCGGCTGTGAGCGGTTGGTCAGGAGTTCATATTTTACTAGAATTTCCGTTAAGGATGTTTTCTTCCAAACACATACAGCCTCTCAATTAGCAGACATCATTAAAACTGACAAAACAAAGTATATTTTATGAATGAATGTTTATCTAGTAGGAAACTACTAGTACTACTAGATTTAAGAAGTCAGTGAGTGCGGGGCTGGCAGTAATCATGGACGGAGAATGGTTCAGTGACACAGTGTTGGGCAAACTGGCACGTAACCTCTCCATGCTGCATTACTGTAAGTTATTTGTTGTTGGGTCTTATCGTAGTCTCTAGTGTTGACTGAGACCTTTTCTTTTGCTGAGCTGCTGCCTTGGGGAGTTGATGAGGGGAAAGGGGAAGATTTAAAAAATAAACAAATACAGTAAACCCTTAGTTTCCCACTTTCACACTCACACACAGGCACACACTCAAACGATCGTGTTTTGATCTCTTCAGAAGAAATTACACTGACTTAATTTCCTGGAGACTTAACATAACCCTAACCATTACTTAGCAACTTTTGTTTTGTCCCCAAAAGCAAAGCAAGTCCTCACAACATGAGTAAAACGTGCACATACACACAGTAAAACCCACCTTCCACTATCATATCAGTAGGTAAATAGCAGCAATGGGGCCAAATCTGGCCCTCCCAAAAAATATTTGGTGCGAAAAGAGGCATCGTGAAGAGTGGCATGCAAACTGAAACTACTGTGGTTACTGTGGTAACGCCAAAAAACAACTGGCTCCCAGCACTGACTACAACACAAAAAACAACAAAAAAGCTGACGCCTGTCAGACCGAAGAAAAATCGGATGGACGTCGGGCAAAAACACAGTCAACACCAGTAAGGAGTTTGAGTCATGAAGAGTCCTCAGCTTTGTTTTGTATTGGGTTTTTAAAAACAAACCAGAGTTGGCTTTCATGCTATTGGCCATTTAAGCTAACATTATTGCACAGCATGTGAAATATATTCACACAGCATGGATAAGTTCAAAGTCAAAATTGCTCTGTAAAGATGCAGTTGGAGTTTATCTAATTTTCCAGTGAAGTCTCTATGTCTCTGTTTTGGCCGAGGTAGAGGGCTCTCTCCTAAAGTTCAGGCAGGCGCAACAAGAGCACTGGAAATTACACATGTCCCCTAAGTTTGTACCCGGTATTATGCCTTTCAGATGTATGTGACACACCTGCACTTGTTTCTTTGCCTCACAGCTTGTAGATGTAAGCGCCTACGTCTGGAGCATGAACTGCAAAACAAAGTTTACTTTTGTGATTATTTAGTAGCCTAATGAATGCATTAAATGGGCTATTAACTAGCTTGGTATGTGGTTATTTATTTTGCATTAGCTACATTCTGAGCTTCAAGAATTAGTGTCAAAAGTTTTTTAGCAAGAATAACAGCCATACACTGATACTTTGATGCATAATTACAATCACAGTGGACCCTGAACACGACCGTCAGTGTGCGCCTGCCAGTCTGACGATGTGACCAGAAGCTGGTCAAACCTACGTGCCTGATGTTGTGTCAGAGCCTTATTCAGGGACTTCTGCTGTTTATTTTGTTTATTCTTTTTTGAGACTCCCTGACCACATCCTCTTCTGCTGTTTTTTTAGTTGGTCCAGAATGCTGCAGCTTGTCTTTTAACAGGAAAACGCAGGCGAGACCCCATTTCCCCCATACTGGCCTCCCTTTTCTGTCTCACTGTACGTTTATGGAATGATTTTGAGATTATACTGTTTACCTACAAAGCATTAAATGGGTTAGCTCCAACCTATCTGTCTGAATTTTACGACCATACATCCCATCAAGTTCCCTCAGGTCAGCTGACAGTTGCTCCTTATCCCAAGATTTTTAATTCCAATCTTAAAACACATCTTTATATTCTCTGGCTTTTAACTCATTATGAGACTCACCTTTTTATTTTATTGTCCTTTTGTACTGGTCTTTGAGATTTTACTGTGTTGTTTTTATAGTTTTTGCTTTATTGTGTTTGTACTGTACAGAACTTTGATTTTGAACATGTTTTATAACTAAATTTGGACTGGACTGTACAGCGCCACTCATACTGTCATCCCTGGCGCCCCTTCAAAACACCCCCACCCAGCCACCCACTACAGGCATGTGTGTAGTGTCATGCATACAGGAAGAGAGACGTGCTGCTGAAACAATAGAGACCTCGTATCGTAGCCAGGAGTTGTAGTGCAGACTAATCAACGCCACATAGATAGAACACCATGTCATTTTTGTTATAATATATTTTGCAAAAATAGATGAAATTAAACAGTAAAGGCGAGGAATAATTTATGCAGGTGTATTAATTGTTGATTAATAGCTTGTTTTTGCCTGGTCAACTGGTGTCCTGACTGAGACTGAGAACATTTAATCACTAAATGAAAACAACCAAAAAAAGAAAATTTAAGTTTATTTAATTAATCTCTCAACAGACAATGTGGGACTAAACACAGTATTTCCTGGTTCCCTTGAGTCTCATTTCTAATTTAAGTTTATGGGCATGCAGGTAAAAAATGCGGATGTCCTCTTAGGCCACTTGCGTGGTGGCTCTTTGACCCATCCACCTCCTCCTTCTCCTCTTCCTCCCTCTCAGGCTCTCTGCCTGACTGTCTGTATCTCTACGTGACCGGTTCGGGGTCTGTCAGTGCCAGTGGAGGCCGCCATGGCAGCAGATAACACTAACTAGCTTCCTGCCATTACTGCTAATTGCGCCACGGCCCGGAACTGTGCAGACACCCTGGGTGGGGCGTGACTGAAGAGTGTGTGCGTCTGCGTGTGTGTTTGAGAAATTTAAGTTATTCACATAGCACTGCAAATGCTACCAACCTGTTTCTGTGGCTGTATACGTCCCCTGTCCTGGCGAAACATATGATTGATTGTTGTTAGTGCATTCAAAGTAAACGGAGGAGAGAATGAAGGGCATGTAGGCAGCTGAGGGATGGATGGAGAGATAGTATGTTACCAGAAAGAATGTGTATATTGTTTGTGTCTATCACAAAGCAGAAGAAGAAAGGTCCATAGAAATGTGGCTATACAGCTCTGAACTGCTTGACATAGCCCTAAGTTAAAATATGGAAAATCTGGTGTACTTGAGGACAGACCAGGGTGTGTTTGCTCTAAAAAAACACATTATATGGATAGATGTCACACAGATATATCAAGTATTTATTTTTTTTAAAGTGGAATTAAGGACAAAGCAAAGGCAAAGTAAGTAAAAAAATGAACTGTGTGTCGAGGTAGCTATTAAAAAAGATAAATACAGAGACCCTGTGTTATGCACCCCGATGCCATGTACTGTATATATCAAGAAGGCATACAAAGGCATACTCTGCATCAACGTTTATGGTGACTTCCCTGTGAAAAGGGAGGAGAGGAAGTGCAGTGTATGTTATCACTGGTCTATCTGTCTACAGCAGTCTATATGACCCTAGGGAGGGCTGGCAGTGTGCTGTATATATCTAACAGGGACATCAAGCATGGACAATTTAGCTATGCAGATGATACAGAAACATAATGGATACAATAGTCAGCTTCAAGGTGTGAAGGTGTAATGAAAAATTTTGCAAAGGAATAGTTTGGTATTTTTACTCTCTTGCCAATTAGATGAGAATACTAATATCACACATCAATATCGCACAGATACTCTCACGTCTGTACAGTAAAGCTGGAGTCAGTAGTCAGTTAACCTAGCTTAAAGACTGGAAACAGGGAAACAGCCAGTCTGGCTCTGTCCAACAGTAACAAATTATGGCGCTACTTAAAGGGACTATATGTAGTTGTCAGCACAGCTAAACATATTGGATGTATATTGGATCGGTTAGTGAGCTGGACTGAATATTATAAATGACAGACCGCAGTAAGTGACTATAGTAGTAGTAGTCTACAGTGGATGGTTCTTCCACTGTGTTCTTGTCTTGCACCATTATGTTGCATTATTGTATATTATGTTGGTCATGTAAGTTACAGCGACTGAGGCGATGGAGAAGCTGTGTACCTGAGCATTGGCAAAATGACAATAAATTTAAATTGAATGTTACAAAGCAAACAGCGGCAGATTTGTGCTGAAGTAGCTGACTGCTCGTGCCTTGCATCATAGGCTAATATAAACAAATCGCTCCACATTTGCTTTTTATCGTTACATAATTTCTTGCAGGCTAAAATCAACACTTTGACATCTACACAGGATAGTAATATGAATCACGTTAGCTGGTGAAGTAATATTTGTGTTTTTCATACAAATAAATTATTTTTCACGAGATAATGTTAGCAACTGGTCAGCAAGCTAATATTATTTAACTTGAGCCACAACATAACAATATTTCACATGCTTTGCAGTAATGTTAGTTTACCTGTCCAATAGGATGAAATCCAACTCAAGCCTTAGTCAAGCCTTTTTTATGTTGAGTGTTTTTTTCACCCACAGTCAATCTGATTCACATTTTTTTCAGTTGGTCCATTGCTGAGCAAGCACGCTGCAGTCAGCAGCAGTGATACAGAGCTACAATGTAATCCTTGCGGGCAATTGCTCCCTGTTAAAATACGTCCACTAAAGTGGTTGTTTTTGCCACTGACAGACTCTGATTGTTACAGAGACAGACCCTTTTTAAAGAGCCAGATTTGTTAGCATATTGCTATGGTCAAAGCCCTTGATAAAAATAGTAATTATACCTTGCACAACACAGGAGTTGCTGGTCTTCTGCTTCCTCAGCCAGTTAGTTTGTTTGTGTTATTGTATGACTTTGTTGTTTTTAAAGGGTTAAAATCACCATAGTTGAACAATAACACAAACAAACTTAGATAGGTAGGCCAGAGAGGTAAAATTACTATTTTTGTCAAGGGTCTGACTAGAGGGGTGCAGTTACCGTTTATGTTAAACAAAAAGATCTTACAATTTAAAAAAAAAAAAAAAGGTCCATCTCTGTATTCTTTCCATAAAGTCATTAGACAGTGGCAGTGCCTGTCAGTGGCAAAAACAAGCACTTAAGTGGACATACTTTGACAGGGTGCAAACGTCTGTAAGGATTAAGTTGCAGCCCTGTTTCGCTGGCTGCTTGCTCAATACGGGACACATTTTAAAAAACGTCCCAAAAGGTCACAAAGACACAAAAACATAGGAAAGTGGGTCCAGGTTTAAAAATACAGAAGTTACTGTACAGACAATTTGCTGTTTTACAAGGGCCAGGAAATACCAGCACATTATCCTGAACATTGCTTTTTGTACAGATTAGGTAAAATATACCATAATAATTCAGCTTTAGAGGTGCTGAAAGGTGGTGTTACCTTTGGGCAGAACCAGGTAAGCTGTTTGCCCTTGTTTCCAGTCTTGGTGTTAAGATAAGCTTTTACACCTATTTCAGCTGGAGTGCTTATGTGCACTGGCAACCTCCTTTGTAGACCCTTGTATGTCTGCCCTTCAGTGTTTTCAAATGTTTATTGGGATCCGAATTGTCAAAGCAGCTTCCTCCAAAATGTTTTGCAGGGGAGTGAATTGCATAACTCTTTGACATAAGCAGCCTTTTAAACACTGCAACTGATCAAAAACATTTGGTTGTCCTTTGGAGCTTTATCGGATAAATTTGAGCATTGCTCTGGGCGGAGGAAGTCAACAGACTTGAGAGAAGAGTTGACTGGCTAAGAGTAACAGACTTTAAAGAGATTACAGGATCTCCTGCGGATTTATTGGCTATCTTGTAAAAGTGTGTATGTCTGCAGTATGATGATGAGAAGAGGGCATCAAAGCAGGCCAGCATCCTGTGGGCAGCCCAGGGCAGGACCAGTGAGCACAAGGCAACAGCGAGGTGGGTGTCCTGGAGCAGGCACCACACCGTCTGCCTCAACAGAAACACACACATACACACCCTCCCCCGGGCACAAAAGGCCACCATGTAATTGAAACAGTGTCAGAACTCAGGGGACGGGGAGATGGGAGGGTCACACAAACAAAACAAAAAAATAACTGAGGAGTGTGCATTATTTTTCAGTTGCTTAGTGGTTTTAATCAAATTAATGATCGTTGAAATGTATATGTAGGATTTCAAACCTTTTCTGCATATTTGTATTTGTATCAGCACCACAGAAACCAAAAGACCGCTTGTCTCAAATGCAAACATTTCAGGAATCAATAAGAGTACGATGACATGGCTGGTGTTTGTCACTACAGATTTTGTCGGCATCATCCAGATGGTATAATACATGTCAATTGACAAAATAACTTTGGTATAAATTAATTTATCATTGTGTTGTTAAAGCTATCCTAACTGATGGCAAAGCTGAAATGAAATGGAGTGTCCCTGCATTTGATGATACAGTACATCACTGTAGCAGGAGCCGAGCATTGCATTTCTTGTGTACGAAAATTTGTCATCAGTGCTCCTATGTTGGTCAGCGTATTAATTAATTGTGATTGGCCCGAGCAGATCCAAGATGGGTGGAAAACTCTCTGAATAGGAGGAGGGCTGGACGAATTTGCAAGCTCTGGCAAACTGTCTGGTTCTTAGGCTACAGCAGTGGTGTCGTGCTGGAGCGGGTTCACACCTGAAAGGTGGCATTGAACAAATGCGAGCATGATTCATGGTTTAAATTTTCTGATTGGTTTGGTTTGCTCTCAGACAGGCCAGAAATTGTAAACATAAGCCATTTGGTGGAAATGGCGTTCGATTATTGGTCATACAGTCGGTGGGTTAAAAAAACAAACCCCTCCAAATACTTAGCCTACATACTACAATACTTTGATGTACTGTTGGTGCATTTTTTTCTTTTACTCGACAGTGACTCTTTAGCCCAAATATTCAAGTCGCACCTCACTTCACTGGGAGTCCAGTTTGTCCCCTGTTAGTCGATATTTTGGCAGTAAAGTCACCAAAACAGGGAGAGAAAACGTTTTATGATTATGTATTAATATGTACTTTATGTTTATTTACATATAGTCACAATATTTTCTTTAGTTTTACTTAGTCTGGGATCAAGAGAGTCAGATCTTGCTGGTGAAGGCGCGTGTGTGTGTTCATTAAACGTAAACATACTTTATTTGTCACATACACATAGCTACATATCTGCATGTAACCTGTTATGGTGGCAGCCCGGCTGACGGTGAGTGCCTTGGTTTTTCTCCCTTTTTGTTCAGTGTTTGTGTTTTTCTGTGTACTCTGCCTGCTTCCCTCTGTTTCCTCCCCTGTGTTCTCTCTCTCCGCTCCTGAGCCCAGCCAACGATCCACACCTGCTCCTCGTCAGCCACCTCCTCTGCCTGCCTCACCTGCCAGCAATCAGCCTCATCTCTGCCAGTATTTCTACCCCAGTTCTTCAATCAATCCCTGCTTGATCGTCGTTACTCCATACCCGGTGCCACCTCTATGTTCAAGCTCTCACTCATGTTTCTTGTCTTTTCCCATGTTTTCCCTGAGCTTTGTCCCTGTTTTCTCTAACCCTGTCTCTCTGTCTGTTTCCCTCCCAGGTACACTCACCCTCGTCCTCCGTTCAGTCAGCTGGGCTCATCCTCCAGCCCTCTCCTCCTCGGAATTCCCCCACGGCGTCCTCCCTATTCTCTGTCACTTCCCCGGCCCCAGTATTCCCTGGCTCCCTGGTTCCCAGTCTCCTTGGTTCCCCGTGCCTGAGTTTCCCTGACATCCACCTCTCCCTCCACGCCAGTGCCTCAACCCCTTTTTTCCCTCAATAAACCTCCTTTCCTCAGAGTGCTGCGTTTGGGACCTCTCTGTCCCCACACCGCCCCCGTAACAGTAACCCCTCACTGAAGGAAGCAGTGGGCAGCCACTGTACAGCACCTGGGGACCAACTCCAGATTGAAATGCAGTGCCAGGTACTGACTAGAGAACTTACCTAACATGTTTAAGATGGTGGGGGAAACTGGAGCACCGGAGAAAACCCACACACACGGGGAGAACATGTAAACTTAGAAAAACACACTGAAAGGCCGGGATGACTGGGGTTCAAACCCAGGACCTTCTTGCTATACACTAGACCACCGTGCTGCAAAGAAATGACGAGAGCAAGGGAAGAGAACCTGGATATTTGTCATGTACAGATATTTACTGTAGTAATAAAGTTATTGATTAGACATATACTGCATTTTGAATGGAATTTGAAACAAATGTGGGGATTGCAGTATGAATAAATGCATATACTTTAAAGAGATTATTTTTGGAGTAAGTGTTTTATGGATAATTTAGGAGACAAGAGCATTTTTAAAAAATTAAACCTTTCACTGAAAAGACAGCGCTGAAGAGAAAAGACTAGAAACATCAATGGTTCTAGAAGCCTTGTGAATTTGTATAGCACAACCTAACAAATCAACTAGTGTTCTCAAGCTTTTAAAGCAAACTCATACAATATTTTTAAATCACCATGTTTGGTAATGTTCAGAATGTGACACGATTTATTGGATGATTCTGATAACATCATCTGTCTAGTACATGTTTACCCTTAAAATGTCCAACATGACATTTTTAAATGTTAGATTTAGATATGCAAAGAAAAAACAGCAACCAGCTTAACCAGCTCTATGAATCTGTCTGGGGATCTATTCATGTGTCTGTATTTGTATTTTGTGAAGGACTGGCTACGGAGAGTGAACACAGTCTGCAGAAACAGTGATGTTTGGCTGCCATCTATTGGTTAAGTGATAAACATTTCAAGAAAGTAAGTGATCTTTTGCAGAGTTTTTTAACTAGTTAACTTCACTAGCTGTGAAATTATGCTTTGCATATTGTACATTTGACAATTACTCAGATTTCTCCTGCCAGGATGCCATTTTTCTAAATTTGTGTGTGTCTGCATCCACCCATGTGAGAGATGCCAGACATGATGTGTATCTCGGGCTCTATTATGCCTTTTCCTTTGTTGTCTGCAGGGTGGAGACACGTTGGGACATGTTTGCATACAGTCTCCAGGTATGCTTGCACTTCACATGCAAGCTTGAGAGCCAAGAAAATGAGTCAGATTAAATCATCTCTCAATTTGATCTTTTTGTAATCTACCACTCCCTCACACCAGCTCTTTGGCACTTCATGCCATGCAGGTAATGTGCACTTGACTTTATTGGACTGTCCCTGCTGAGGACCCACCTCTGTTCATTGGCCTTCAAATAGAGTTGAGCATTGATCTTATTGACCTTTTCTGCTGTTTTTGTAGTGTATATTTGTTGTGTATCCTGAGGCTGGAAAGCACTTTGGTCAACTAGGTTGTTTTTACATTTGATGTATAAATAAACCTGAACTTGACTTGACTGAGCTTACTTGCTGAAAGCAACTGCCTGTGAGGGGTGACGAGGGCATTTGCAGGGTTGGAAAAAGCAGCTGAAAAAGCTGCAGAGTGCTGGGCACTTTCTCATACCACTCAGTGTAATATAATGCCCAATATAGTCAAACTTGAGACTTTGATTTTACTTAATGTCAAAAAGTTGTTTTATAAAGTATAACCTTTAACAACATTACATTTACTCATTTAGCTGATGCTTTTATCCAAAGTGACTTACAATTTGTATATATGTCAGAGGTCACACGCCTGTGGAGCAAGGAGGGGTCAAGTGTCTTGCTCAGGGACACATCAGTACATGGCTCACAGTGAGGTATTGGGTCAATTAACCCAATTTACAGGAAATCTGATTTCTAACCATGCAGATAGTTTAGGACTTGTTTGACCCGGGTGTAAGAGGTATGTCTTTCAGATTTCTGCCACCACCCTAATAATTGAGGTGAATGAAACTTAATTTGTGGTGCTTATTTAAAAAAAATTATCAGCAGTTTGTCTAGAAAGGAAACAATGTCCAGATTACTTTGGATAATCCACAGACCTCGCTGTCAACAGTTTTCATTGTTGAAAAGCTCCCTCCCCCTCACATACCCTGCAAGCTGATGGCTGTCTACAGTGCAGTCACTCTAATGCAATTGTAAATGCAACTGCTTTTGTGGTTTGTGCCTCCAGCTGATTGTTATGTCCTGTGTCTGCTTAGCAAACAAAACTATCTTATACAGACACATCATTTCAGAAAAAAATGGTTACCAAGAAGATTTCAGTTTTCCAATTGTCCAAGTCTGCATTGCGATGCATCTAAAAATCAATTAGCTTCCACACCTCTAATTTCAATCTATGGTTTCAACACTGGAGAAAAATCAGATTTTAAACGGGGCGGAGCTTCTGAGGTAAAACTGAAGGGAGGGATGTATTTGTTTGGCAGTTGAATTTAGATATCAACAATACTTTTGCAGAATCACTTACTCTCCCATTAAGATCAATAGAATTGCCTTTGAATTGAGCTAATATAGTAGTCTTGTTAGCCTAATCACACTAAAGTAAAACTTTTGATGATTTTGAAATTGTTAAAAAGCACCACAATATAACTAAACATTAAACACAACATGAAACAAAATAACAACAAACCATGGGCTATTATCAGCTGTGTGCTAAACAAACAAATTATACACGCTTCCTGATGTAAACAAACACACTTGACGATGTATCATACCCATTTTTCCTTTCTTGCAAGACGTCTTCGAAATAAAAAAAGCTCTGACCTTAGTATCTAAAATAATGAGCCAATCAATAACCTAACAGAAATACTTTTGAGACGCTGGGCCATAATAAAGGTAATTTATACTCTGCAAAAAAAGGTAGTTTACAAACAACAATAAATATAACATTATAATAAAATGTTTTAATTAATTTTTATTAAATTGTTAAAATACAACAGTGAAAAATGTAAAAAAAAAAAAAAAAAGTGAAATGTGTATTATTAAAACCCACTAACAGTACAACTGAATATATGTGTAAAATGCAATGATAGGTTGAAACTGTTGAGTCAAAATAATTGTGAAATAATGTAATCACAACAGACTGTTTTATATGACATCAGGAGTTGTTTTTACTCCATCTTTGTATTGCAAATTGTTACTTGATTTGTGAGGAAGTAGTTTGGAGCCTCACATACACTTATATGGTAAATGGAGTGCACTGCTTTTAACAGACAATTACATTACATAGTGATACTATGCAAGCTAGCAAGAAGCCAGAAACTTGCGTCATAATGTGTCTTCTGCAGAGGGTGAAATTTTATAGATGCTGTATCTACATCCTGGTCAGTTTAAGTGACTTAAAGAAGTTGTTTGTTCTACAAAATGTAAGTCATGTAGTCATTTGCCTATTATTAAAATAAAACATTGGCACCAATTTTTTAAATGCTTGATATTTCTGGGCCTTGATTTGATTCTTACAGCTCTTTCTCTCCCTTTCTGCGGTCCGGCTGTAGGTCAGTCCAGGCTCCAAGGCAGAGTGACGCTATCACTCCCCAGCTCTTTGCGAAGGACCGATGTAAATTTGGCCAGACTCTCAGAGCTGAAATGGTTTTTCCAGTCTCCGACAACACCTAACACAAAAACACACACCAAGACAGTCAAATGAACACAACAAATCTCTGATGCAAAAGAAAATCACATGCACTAAATCTAAAAATATAGTTAAACACTCTAATGGAGACTGAAAATCCACAAACATATGTGAATAACTCTCATGCTCAATACCCAAATTTGATCACTAGGTTTGTACAAAACTGAGGTGATCAGGTTTAAGCACACTGACATTTTAGCGGTTAAATGCAATTCAAAGAAAAGTGACAAAAGCAGGGGAACATGGAGCCTCACCTTTCCTGAAGAACGGAGATTTGTCATTGTCCATGTATTTTTTAGGGACCAGGCTAAAGTTGGACATGTTGTTGGCCTTCATTTTCTTGAATGTGCAATGCTCTGCTATCTTCTGAATGGTTTCTTCATTCAGATGACGGCCAAGGAACTCTGAAATACGCCTGAGAGCTGCTGGAAGGTCCTACAGGAGGGGCATGGACACATATTTCATTTATGTGAAGCAACAGGTGTTTGCCATTCCTAGTTTGTTCAGTGACTGAAAGGAGGTGGGTAACTTTGCCAGTTGCGAAAGGTAGTAACAACGGGCCCCAGTGCAGGAGCTGTCCACAGTGCTGCAAACTTTTTCAGGCATTTTCAGTACAAAATCCTTCCGAATCACAGCAACCACAAACCTCTTTGACAGAGAGGCAAGACATTGTGGTGAATAAGAAAGAAATGTCCTGAAATGTCCTCCATGTCCTGAAAAAAGGCCAGCTACGGTGCACACACAGTTTAATACCCACAGGCACATCCACAATATCCAACAGGTGCTCAGTGGCATTTAAAACAGCCTTAACAGCCTTTAAAACGGCGGCACGGCAGCCAAAACCAAATCCACTGGAAAAACACTAGTAAAGTTACTGGCTTATTTGAAAGGTATCCGATGAGCCTGCATTGAGCGAAATCTTTGACAATGTCCTTAGTAATCCAAAACAATCTTATTTTAGCGTTGTCAGATTTTGCATTTCACCCGGTTTCTGGAGTCTTGTCACATGGAAAACATAGAAACTTCATTACCCAGCAATCTTCACCGCATATGTGGGCTATGTGACACAAATACCAAAGAAAATAAGACTAAATTCATTCTGTAGAATCATTTCTTTAAAACCTCACCATATATCTTACAGCATACTGCCTGCTACAGACTTTTGACATTTGAGTATACATATATATATACAGTATACGTATACATACGCCGATAACGGCCCACCACTATAATATATATATATATATATATATATATATTTATTATAGTGGTGGTTAATATATATACGTATACATATACATACATATATACGTATATATATATACGTATATGTATACGTATACGTATATATACATATGTATACATATATATACA
>JAPMOB010250499.1:0-44285 GCA_029875015.1 Lepomis gibbosus | reverse complement strand
AGTTCAATGATTGGGGAACCAGTGGTGTCTGGTAATTTTCAATTTTTTTAAAATAATCCTTTAGCTTGTCAGAGATCTGCTATGTTTCTTTGAAATAAAAAAAAAATTCAAATAGGTTTTCCATTTCTCTCAAGTTTTTGTTGAAATACGTTCCAGTTTCCCAAAATTTAACCCCTTCAATTAGTTGCAACTAAATAGTGTTGGACATTTAATATTGATACATATACATATAAGTTCCTCTTTCAGGTTGTTCATATCTTGATTTAACTTTGTCAGCTTTTCTCTCAAGTTGTGTTTTTATTACTGAGTTTGTCTAAGACTAGTACACCCGTTTACCATGCGTCATTTTAAAGAAAGTCACACATACCCCACCTACTATAGTGTCACTGAATGACACTATAAAGGGTTAGCTAAACATGGATACAGTAAAAGGATATCATGCTTACCACATGCGGTAATCATTTTACTAAGTCAAAACAAAATGTCTTAGAGTGCATTTTGTTTTTGGGGTTTTACGTTTTACCATAATTTTATGTGTTCACATATCAAGACGTATCATTCCAACAACTGTGCTAATCTCAAACATTAAACTGGAATTTTGAAATAATACGAGTATATGTCTACTTTCAGATTACGTGTCGTTACCTGGCACTAAGTTTGGGGTGCTGCTCCGACTCTGCAGACGGGGCCTCTTGAGCTTCTGGGACACAGTCCTCAGGTACTTTTTTAGAAGCGCCCCTCCGCCGCCTTTCTGTGAAGGGTCTGTGGAGGAGACCCCTGAGGCCTCCACTGATGATGAAGATGGCTGAGCTGAGCTGGCAGTGCTGGAGGAAGGAGAACGGGCTGCAAACAGTGACCCGGGAGGCTCTGACAGGGCCCTTCTGAACGGATTCTTTCTGGTTCCTCCGGTGCCTCTGTCAGGCTTTGCTCCATCTCCACCTTTTCCACTGGATGGATTTTTGTCTCCAGGGTCCTCGCTCAGGGCCTTGCGCCAGTTTTGCATCTTGCTCCATTTGTTGGTGGAGGCCTTTTGAATCTTATCCATTGTAGATGTGGAAGAAGCTGCTCCTTCTTCTTCTTCTTCTTTCACCTCATTGAGAGTTCCCTTGGAGCCAGTGTGCCACTTGTATGTGTTGAGGGGGTCGGTAGTCTCAGATGTTTGTCCTTGAAGAGGCTCCACAGGAGATTCCTTTTCCTTCTCTGGTGATCCTTGCTCCTTTGGTGGTTGTTGAGCTGCAGGCTCTAAAGGTTTCTCCTCAGTACCCATTTCAGATTTTTAGGGTGTGTTACTCAGTTTTGTCTCTCGTCAAGGACGCGTCCAAATAATTCAAACACCTTCATAGGACACCACTTCAGCTTCCCTCCTGATTTACTACTATCCTGGAGATTGTTGAGAGTGCTAAGGGTGACAAAGTAGTTCATTCCTTCACTGGTTCTATCTCACTGCTTTTCTCGTTTCCTGTCTTGCAAAATGTCATCCGGCAACAACATGCGTCGAGCTACTCTGTGGTTGCTTTGCTGCAGCGCCCGACTTTTCTCACTCACAGTCCGCTTGCTTCCTCATGAAATGGCACAGAGAAGTTCACCCTTTTTTTATACAGAGATCAACATTGCTCTCTAACAGCAATGTTTTTCACCTAATACTTCCCTTCTTCCTCACTTCCTGTTCTCCTTTTATGTCTAAGGTTTTCATTCCAATTCAACTATCTGATGTGCTTTTAAACACATGATTCAGGATGTACATGCATGCTTTTTGAAGAGTGATTTGATGTAGGCCTGCTGTGGGTATTTATCAGCTACACTTCACCTTTAAGAGAATCTGTTTGTCTGTCAGTTTTTGAGTCATTTAGTCTGTCACAGTATGAGTGTGACAAATGTGGTTTTAAATTCTCAGTTTGAAGGACAAGGATGGATTTTCAGTTGTGTCTCTTAACCCCCCACCCCCTCTCTCTCTCTCACACACACACACACACCCCGTCTTCTCTGATTAATGAAAGTCAAAGATATTGATGATTAAATTAATCTAAGAACTCATTGGTAATACACAATCTGTCTTCCGAGGTTCAGAAGTATACCAAAGACAGCATTTGTCCTGTCTAGCAGAAACTTAAATGATACTGCATGTGAAGGTCTAGAATGCAAATACTACCTGTTACCATTGTCAATACCATGATCAATCTAGCAGAAGAGGGACAGTATTTACTTGTTATCAGCTACCTGTGGGTGTATGGACTGTTGACTGTTAAGATCAGTTTCCTGTCAAACTGAGGCTGCACTTCCTGTTCAGATCGGTTTGTCAGACTCTGAAAACCACTTCCTGTACTCATGCTGCTCTCTGCTCACACACACCTGCAGGATTTTTCTGTGTCCCAGATGTCACCGCTAATGTCAGTCATTGCCTAATGGCAAAATACAAGTGGGCAGCAAGTTAATGATGCCACTGCAGCACTTTATAAACAGGTCTGTTAAATACTCATTTTAAAACAGCTTTTTGTCAATCTCTAAATTCATTCAAAGTAAACTTCAAATTACTGTCTAACAACCACGCTGCAAACATACAATCATACATGCACATAATACATGCACAAATGTATTATTCTTTTTTTAAAGAATCTGTTGCATGAAGCTACAGGAAGAAATGTTTTACTTGTTTTATTGTGGCCCTCTGGTGGCTGTGTTTTAGTATTATTAATGGTATTCAAATTAAACTGAGGTGAAATGTGAATTGACTGTAGAGCTGTAATGATGACAAAAACCCCTCCAGCCATCTAAAGATGTCACCTTGAGCTGTGATAAATTAAACAGTACTTTCTGACAATTTATAGACAAAATGATTAATAAAATAAAACAATCAGCAGATTATTCATCCATCCATTGTCAACCGCTTATCCTGCACACAGGGTCACAGGGGGCTGCAGGACGGTCAGTCCATCACAAGGCCACTCATAAACAAACAACCAGTCAGACCTCAGGACAATTTAGAGTCCGCATGTCACACAGACATGGGGAGAACATGCAAACTACTTTCCACACAGAAAGGGTTGGAACAAGGTTTGAACCCACAACCTTCTTGCTGTGAGGCGACAGTACTAACCTCTGCACCACCATCAGCAGATCAATCTAAAAATAAAACATTTTGCTGTATAGCATCATTTAAAAAATCCATTTACTAATTTCTCTTGCATAGAGAGGAAATATTGTCTGGTGATATTTAGCTTAATCTGTCTTCCTTTCCTTTAACATTTGCCAATTAGCTCTAGAGATTAGTCATGCAGGTATTTAGTCACTAAAAGTATAAAGTGACTTTTGACCTGATGATGGCGCTAGATGAACAGTTAAGGGATCACCAAAGCTGATTCCTGAGGGGAACATGTCTGTACCATACTTCATGTCAGTCCATCCAAAAGTTGTAAAGACATTTAACCAAAGCCACAAATGTTAACTTGGGTATGACACTAGTCTAGAGCCATGCCTGTCTCTTCCATCTTACGAATGTGGATATTTCACTAGATATTGACAAACATTTGACCTGCGGGCATGAAAAGTCCAGTAAGATAAAAGTACCACCTGTACATTTATCTTTGCTACTACTGTAGGATGACATGGCATAATTTCAGGAACACAGGTTTACATAAATACAGAAGCTTTATTTGAAAGTAACTTTGGCGTCATTGACTGGTTCAAGTAGATCTATAGGGATAGAGTCCTATGAAGAGCAGCCTATCAGCAGCCTAGGGAGATGTGACTTCATTACAGATTCAGAATCAGAAGGAGCTTTATTGCTAGGTAGTGTTTTACACATACAAGGAATTTGCTTTGGTGATACATGTAGACAGACATACAGCTGACATAAATAGATGTATACGTGTAATGTGCCAGGTTTCGTGCATGATATGACATGAAGTGATATTTACATGTGCAGAGACGATTGTATTATCTGAAAGGGGGGGGTGTCAGTGTGGGGACTGGGCCTTGTTCATGAGGCTAGCTGCAGACGGGTAGAAGCTGTTTTTGTGGCGAGAAGTTTTGGTCCTGATGGAACACAACCTCTTGCCAGACGGGAGAGTCTGAAACAGTTTGTAGCTGCATTTGCAGCTGCAATCTTTCCTGAAAGTCCTGAAGTGAAAGAAGATTGCAGCCAATCACCTTCTCTGCAGAGCGAATGATACGCTGCAGCCTGCCCTTGTCCTTGGCAGTGGCAGCAGTGTAGCAAATGGTGATGGAGAAGGTGAGGATGGACTCCATGATGGCGGTGTAGAAGTGCACCATCATTGTCTATGGTAGGCTGAACTTCTTCAGCTGCTGCAGAAAGTACATCCTCTGCTGGAACTTCTTGATGAGAGAGGTGATGTTCATCTCCCACTTGAGGTCCTGGGAGATGATGGTACCCAGGAAATGGAAGGAGTCCGCAGTGGTGACGGGGCAGTCACTCAGGATGATGGGGAAGGGTGGGGCTGGGCTCTTCCTGAAGTCCACGACCATCTCCACTGTCTTCAGAGCGTTGAGCTCCAGACTGTTCTGGCCGCACCAGGACACCAGATGGTCAATTTTCCACCTGTAGGCGGACTCATCCCCACCAGTGGTGAAGCCAATGAGGGTGGTGTCGTCTGCAAACTTCAGGAGTTTGACAGACTGGTGACCGGAGATGCAGCTGCTGGTGTACAGGGAGAAGAACAGAGGGGAAAGAACACAGCCTTGAGAGGTCCTGGAGTCAGAGACATGTTTTCACATCTTCACTTGCTGCTTCCTGTCGGTCAGGAAGTCTGTGATCCACCTGCAGGTGGAGTCAAGCACGTTCAGCTGGGAGAGCTGGGATGGGATGATGGTGTTGAAAGGAGAGCTGAAATCCACCAACACAAGGTGCTCAAAGACTTCATTTCCAGAATAATATCACCTCCAGTTTGTTAATGACAGTGAAGAAGATGAGGCTGTAAGGAAAAGTACTAGATTAATAGATTACAAGTAATAGTTTTTGTTTTGGCTAAAACTGAAACTCCAGCTAAGGACACTGAGATCTGTTCTACTTTTGTTCAGGAGAGAAAATGAAAATTTAAAGAGCACATGTTTTTGCTGAAGAGATCAGCTTATCCACTGAAGTCTGTTACCTCTTATGCTTCCTAAATTGCAATTTGTTGTAACTGCAGCCATTGCCCAGTAGAGGCCACTGTACGTTCATTTTAAATCTCTCAAATAATGCAGTACATCATTTCTTTTTAAAAAAAACGTATAATATTTGTCATTGTATAGATCCAGTGTGGCATATCAGCATTTGTTATGGATGCTACTGTCAGAAATGCCAGTAAGATCACATGCTCTTGAGCAACGTCTGCACAGCTAGTAAACAAGCATCTACGTACAGTTTTTGTTCGCTAAATGATTCCGATTAAGGAATATAATTGTATCCTTCTGTATTTGTAATTAGTTTATGAATAAATACTTTTGATATCCCCACACATTTTCATTTTACATATTTCCAACACCCAAGCAAACCCAGGACAAGACTTCCTGAAGGAGAGATGGCTGCGGCATTGCTTACACATGCTTCACTTGATGACTTCAAGATTTTTCAGGATATTTCCCTGCCTTTTTCCCTTTATCTGACTGTTTAGAGTGCAGGTTACAGATGAAAGAGGAATGCAAGGAAAGGAGAATGATGTGTGAGGAAAGAATCCCAAGCTGAATATGAACCTGGGATGTCACAGTAATGTTGTATTTGCCTTCAGCCCACTGAGCACACTGTACACCCCACGTAATTCTGTTTTCTCTCACCAATGGTGGAATTCACCCGCACTGAACCACTCAACATCACACAACAGGATGACCTTGGCCAATGACCTTGACCCAGTCTGAGCCAAAGCTGTGACATTTACTGGCACATCCTATTTTAATGGTAAGGGTATAAACAGATTCACAGTGGTTCACGCTCTCCGTAAATATTCCCTGGCCAGACACTATGTGACCATAGCTATTTCTTGCCTTTTTTAATGTGCCTGCTGTTTCTCTCCAGTGTTTGGTGGAGTGGCAGACCTTGGTGTAAGCTGTGCAAACTCAGCTAGTTTGCCCATTGCACACCCGAAACACAATCGCCTTAATGCTGCCCCCCACCGCCATCACTGCTAAACCTTTTACACAATTAGAATGTGATTGAATTTAATTCTGAGAACTAAACAGAGAGCTTATAGGCCAAAGCAAAGTACAGACATATTTGCACAACAGGAAGGAAGGACTCACGTGTGAAACACACAAGCTCACAATGAAGATCATTTATCAACAATTGTTTCAGTAAATAAATATTTTGTACATGCAGAGGACTTCTGCATTAGATTGTTTATGAACCACTTAGATAGGTTTTTTACCTGTATTTTTTTTTAAATTTTGTGTTATTATCATGCCTTGGGCTACATTTCACAATTACCTCCTGTTTGACTTTTTACAACAGAGGTGTTGGGTTTCAGGTGTGTAAATAAATAGCTTGTTCAAAGGATAAATACTTGTTTACAAAGCTTGCTATACATGTCACCAATATGGAGACTACCTGATCCCTACCCCAGCATTGATTACCTGTGGCCTAAAATGGCTTACAGTCTCCATTTACACAAGATATTTTGGGCTTTGGCATCTTGCCAAGGTCACACATTTTTGGGGGTTGTTGAAACCAAAGATGCTCCTCTGGGAAAGATAAGCCATGTTCTGCCATTTCTGAACAGCTAAAAGAAAAATAGTGGTGTCACCAATTGCTTTCCTTGGTCTTATCAGTAACTCAAGTCCCAACTCTAATCAAGATCTGTACAAGTAAGGTTGTAGCCTAGCTTTTGCATAAACAATAACAATTTTGGAAAACTTTTGCACAGATTACACATTGAGACTGGGAGATGTGGGCATTTATAATGCTGGGAGGGTCTGTCAAAATTTGCATATTGGTAGTATTATGTGTAGGACCCAGCATTATTGGTGAATTCCTCTTACACAAATTCAATTATCTTGGCCTCTGATGCTTCTCTAGTTAGGACATCCTTTCAAAAAAGTGTCTCTTGTGAATCTCCCAAATTCAGTGTTATTCAATACCGTTGGAGTGTCCCTTTAGGTAAGCAGGTCCACTTCAAATAGACTAACACCCAACCACATACTCAAAGTTGTAGTAGCCTATTACGTTTTTTTGGTAAAACTGAGTCTCTAATTTAACAAAGTTTCCCTCCGGTGACAATAAAAATGTAGGCTATACATTTTATCTTACCTTTTTATGTACAGGCTATGGATCTTACAGCAAAACAGACATATAATTACACTACACTGGAAACTTACGACTGCGTCGCAGTTCTTGGCAAATTCTTTGAAACAAAACAATAATGCCGTCACGTGATTATATTGTCTTTTGGCCTGGTTATTCGTTTTGCTTGTTGATGACTATAATTTGGTGCTTGTCTTTCATTTCAACTGATGTAACGTTAAACAGGCAGTGGATTTTTATGAACGCGGCTCTACACTGCCCTGAGAGATGGAAAAAAACTGAGCTTAGAAAACGGGGAGGAGCGACGGCATCACAGGCATGACTGAGAGAGGACTACTGAGAGAGGACTACTGTGAGAGGACTACTGTCCTCCTGTGTCGACACGTCATATATTTAGGCGTCATTTAACAGTGGTCTGTGGTGGATATTTCCTTTAACACTGTCTATTAGTGTCGCGCTGTGAGGAGGACTTGTTAGCTTGTTTGCTAGTTTACTCCGGCTGCATGGCTAGCTAGCACAATAAAGCTAACTGTCGTTAGCTTCTGGCTCCAGCTCACCGCCCGGACCCCGGCGAAGTCAAGAGCCGAGGAAGGGAATGGCAAGAGTTTACTCGGATAGCACTTTCAGAAGAAACAACGACTAACCAACCTAAACCAGCCCAAATCTCGGTAGTTCTCTGATTCACCGGTAAGCACCAGTTATGGGATTTATATCAAGTTGACAGCGATTGGTAAAGTTAGCGCTAGCTTACGGGCTAACGTTAGTCTCAATTGGATACCATGAGTAACGTTACTGTTCTGTAAGCTAACGTTAACTAACGTTAGTCGGCGTGGCAAATGTTGTTAATCACTATCACGGTGTTTGTGTTGAAATAACTATACCTGTGTTTAATTTCTCGTTATTAACTACAAACATAACATGGTGAGGGTAAAAACGGTTGAAACATTTAAACATTGAAGCCGATTGCTGTTAACTTAGAAGCGCTTCGCAGGAGACCAAAACAAGTGGGAAGACTGAAAGCATTCAAAACACAAAGAGTTAGCTTAATGATGCAGCTCGTAAGCTTGAGTACACATAAACAGAAAGTATACATAAACGTTTGAAGTAATTGGATAACGTTAGGACTTTAATAATAGTTGTCAATCACTTAGCCGTGATTAGGTATCCAGAAAAACTACTGAATGGTGTGTAAGAAAGTGTGTCACCTGAAGTCTCTCATCAACACATACTAAAGTAATTGTTTTGTTTTGACGTGTCTTTGAAGTTGCTGACAGAGCCTGAAGCATGACGGTAATTATGTATTCCAGTAGCACTCGTTAGATGTGTGTTTAGAGAGGACGACCTGTTTGTATTCTGCCTGTCCCAGCTTGGTTATTATTAGTCTGCCTGCCCTGATCCCTCTGTAGTGCTGGGACGTTAGCTCACACCCCTCCTTGCAGCCATGTTCCCATCACTGCATAGCAGGAGTTACAGACATGTATCAGCATGCTGAGCAAACATAGAAGTTCAAGCCACACGTGACAGAATCTTTGTTTTGACACCATAGTCTGTTTGGTTTTTATTAAAAACGTATGTGCATTTGTCTTTTAACTGTTAATGTTCAAGTGACTGTATAAGATTTCTTTTCTTCCAATGTGTTTACTCTCGGTCTCACACTGCTCCAGCATGTGGAATGTGCTGTTTACGTTTTAAAGAATGAGCAGCACCTGTCTCTTTTCATCATGCGGTGTGCGGCGGTGAGCTGAGCATCTGCAGAGACAGGAGATGGAGTTTGCGTGGTTATATCCCCAGTAGTGTGCAGTGAAAAACCATTGCAGGGGTACAGTCTCTGTTTGATAAATGAGCGGGAAATGCTGCATCCATTGATCAGTGAGATCCTCAGTCACAGCTCAGGAGAGTTTCCTTCTGCAGCCCATCACTATATACAGCTTTCTAGTTCCTAGGGCTGCTTGCCAGCACACACACACAAACACACACACACACACAAGCACCTGGGATCATTCAAGCTGTCAGCCAAAACACACCTTTACTTAATGACACACAGAGTCTTTAGTGGTAGGTCCAGATGCAGCTGTAATTTTGGTACTCGGCACGCAGTTGTTGTGATGATGCCAAGACTGTGTCTCACCTTTTCTTTCTTTCACAAATATCCTGTGATAATAATGTATTTGAGCTTGTCAGATTTTATTCTTATTTCTGTTCAGGTTGTTGGTGTTACTGTAATCCCCACCATGGTGCAGAAGTACCAGTCACCTGTGCGGGTGTACAAGCATCCTTTTGAGCTGGTGATGGAGGTAAGTGTCTTTACCTGTATTTGCAGTCAACCCTCTGTCCACATTAATATTGCATGCCGTAAATGCAGAGTTATGTAATGCTGGTGGGTGGGCGCTTCAGAGGTCACCCTCAGAAGGTAGTCATTATATTACAAACATTACATGCAAATGGCTCACAGATCCAAAATGCTGTTGCGGAAGGCACACTGCAGTGCACGCATTTCACGTCATGTTCCCGGATCACCATTCTAACGTCTATGGCTAGTTTGATTTAGGTATTTGCAAACCGCAATGTCAATGTTGTGGTAGTGATCTGCAGGACTTGCAGCAACACTGTGAGAGTTGCCTCTGATAAGCAGAGACAACATAAACTTGTAGAAATGTGCAAAAAATCACACTGTCTCTGATTAAAGAAACAGACATGGGTTTTTTTCAGTTGCTTGCAGTGTGAAGACACTAGCAGCAGCCTAAAGCAGTGAGTAACTAGCCAGAATGATAACTGTGTACATCAAGAGGTTATCCTCCCACACACACTCTTCTCTTATGCCATGTGGGTTACTGAAATTACCTACTCCATTTAGCTTCCTGTCATGTGAAGGTTTAAGGTCTGTTCGTTGTTTACTGAAGTGGGAAAGCATTGTGCTGAACATCTGTATGCTCAGCATCTGGACAACACGACTGTCCTGTTATGTTAAACAGAGGTTGGTGGTGGTAGTCCATTTGCAATGTAAAAAATTCAGCGCCTTGTGCCTTTAGTGACTGCCTTGCTGCATGTTTTCATCCACTTTGGAGCATGAGTGCCTGTGTTGAGTGCACAGAGAGACTGTACTCCTCTACTTTCTTTTTGCTCTGTTTTATATGGCCAGAACTCCTTGTTTCTCTTTCTACTGTAGTTTCATGACAACGCTGGGTCTGGAGAACAATGAATAGATTTTCTATATATTTTAACACTTCTGTATCATTTAAGGGAGATCTAGTCTATTCAAATGCAGCGTTAAAGAAAAGAATAACAAGCTATACAGTGTTTTGACATCAGCTGCTGGTTGTCAGTAATGTGGCGTTCGTGTACTCCTGCAGATCCCTGGCCTGATTATACAATCACTAATTTCAGCCAAACAGTCTAACTAGTCAAAGGTGCTTTATTGCTGTGCTGATAAATTCAGTGATGCATGGCTATTCGTGCTTTAAATGGCCTCTGATCACCAGGAAGCTAGTCTGGTAGGCAATTACTTCCTTTCAACAGCGATGTGTTTTTGGCACGCCAGGTTCCTGACAGGTGCTGTTTTCATTAAATGGAAATCAGCTTTCTACACTGGCAAGAAAGAGGATGCAGGAAGACTAAATCTCTTTAGCACGGGGCTGGATTGAGCACTGGGCAGATAGATGACTATAAATAGAAGGCTGGTACCTACACCTGGGTGTACACATGCAGCCGAAGGGGGGAATAGTGATGATAGCAAAGCAGACTAACATGATTTGTAAGCTGGAGAAGACCCACCTCATGGGGTTTTTTTTTCTAGATGGGAGAGGCTTACTTTTGGAAAACTAATGGAGCAGCCCTGGGTGTTTTTAAACTAGGGCAGCAACGGATAAGATGGATGTCGAAAGTTACATACAGAAAAATGTTTTGCATTGTGTTAAAGGGTTAAGAGACAAGTAATGCGGTCAGAATCTGTAGTGCGTTTTTGAGTGTGGCTAAAATGTAAATTTTAGTCAGCAGTTTGAAGAGTTTGGTGCATTTGGATTCCTTTCTTTTCTTGTGACTTTTCTCTGCAGTGAGTATTTTTGCAGACACTGCAGAGCAGACTTAATGGTGCGTCACAACACTTGCTGGCTCTTTTTTATTGAAAACCCAGTGAAATCTCTCCCCTCTCACTTCCTCTATAGCAGGTCTGTCGCAGGCCATTGCAGTATAGTGTAACAGCAACATCCTGTGTTTGTGGGAAACATAACAAAACATTGCAGTGTACTGATTGTCTAGTCTGTTAACAAGAATCAACTTCTTTATGTCAGGACTACTTTTACTTTTCAATATGTATAAGGTGTACATACAAGGCATCATGCAGAGTAGTTCCAAAATGATATGAACATTAATATATTGGGTAATAGCTCAGTTAAACCTTGTTTTTCGCTGTTCCAGTTCCTCTGTCAGAGCCTTTTAAAGTATTTGCCAGTAATGGCTTCTCCCTTTTGTCTGTTATGGGGATTATATTTGACATGTTTTGGGAAAATTTGGTGCTCTCTCTCCACTCGATGTTTGGATTATCAGTTCTTAGAAACACTTATTTACTCTTTGGCAGGTCAAAACCAGGTCTCTACATTCCTCCATTAAAACCTAAACGCATTCTTTTAGTCTGGATGAATTACAGCCTCTTGGCGAAGCCACTCGGCCCGCTGACAGGTGCTATCAAAGTATTTCAACCTCTAACACTAACACTGCTGTGGCTTGAATGTACTGTTGCATAAGTCAAGATCTCAAATGCCCCTCAGCTGTTTTTATTCTGAGTGCTTACTCCTTTCAACATGTTATTCTCCGTATTCCCAGTGTTGAGAGGTTTTTGGCAGATTTGACTTCTCATCTTGGTAATTGATCTGTGTCTTTACAACCATGTGTACCACTGTATGGGCATAAACAAGATAATGAATTGAAACCGGCAGCACCCTTACGGGGCAAGTAAAATGCCATGTTGGGAAGGTAAACTTAGAGCAACTCACTTGCCCCATCAGGCAAGTGGTGATTTATTATCATGCTGCAGCCTGCTACATACCTTGTTAAAATTTGGCAAATACTTGTAAACTCAGCTGATGGCTTTTTTTTCATTCTTTCTAAACTTCACTCAGTATTTTGATGTCAGGTGCATGATTTTTAAAAATAATGCAATTTATTAAAAAGGACTTATTTAGTAATGAAAAAGAACTGATAAGAGTACCAATAAAAAACTAAACCGACATGACACTTAACTTTAGTCTTGTTAAACGATCTAATAAATAAAACTGTTTGTATAGGGGCATGTAAAAATTGACTTTGGCAAGGAGATTTCTGACCCACTTGGCCCACCCGGCACTGAAAAACATTCACATTGAACCCTAATAGGAAACTCTGAACAGTCTCATCCTTCTGAGAGCTGTACCCACTGGTGGCTGTGTACCAACAACAGCTGACTGGGTTTGTTTGAGTTTCCCAAAAGCGCACTATATTTGTGTATTAGTATCGACCTTGATAGCCTTCTCACCACTTCATAAAGTGGAGTCTCACTGAAGCAAGGAAGTACAGCAGCAGTTTATTTAAAAAAAAAAATCAGCCTCAGTGTGAAGTCCCTTGAGTCTGCTGCCGCATCTCAATAACAGGAAATATAGTTGATGCTGTTGCTGCCATTATCACAGCAGTCCGGTCTCAGAGACTCTAGTCTTTCCTTGGGGAATCACCTAGGAATGTCAAAAGCACACAATACCCCTCTCGCTGTTGTTTCAGCCTGAAGGGACAATTGCTTCTGGAGCACTTCACAGATGAAGAATGACTTCAGTAGCCACAAGAGGAATAAAAACCTGGCTGACCCTGGAACGGTTTATAACTGCTAACTCAGTGCTGTCTGTTATAGTTGACCTTAAAAGACAATAACTATCCTTAAAGTCCCTCTCAGATTAGCATGCATGCTGCAGAGAGAGGGGATTAAGTTAGTCAAAGCCTATCGTAGCCTAACCTGCTCCATGGAAACGTATGGGTCTGTAGCTAATCCACGAGGACAAAGCTCTTTGGTCCTGCCCCTGTCCCAGTAAAGTTTCTACACAGGAAAAGAACAGGATGTGCTAAACTAGTGTAACGCTTGCTGGACTTGTTGGCTCCGTCAACGACAGGGGACGTTTCCTTCTTAGTGACTAAGTCCTTTTTATCAGTGGCAGCAATTCAAACAAGTACATATGCTTTAGATACTAAATGTTTTCAAGGCAACATACTGTGTGTTTAAAAAGCAAACTGGATGGTCTTGAAATAGATATGTGTCATTTGTAAGTAATAAATACATACATAATAAAAATGCACTGGCTAAAAAAATAGGATAAACGGAGAAAGAATAAATACAGCTTACAAGTATAAACAGAAATGCTGCAAGAAAACAGACAAAAAGGGCAGAGAATGAAGGGGAGAGGTAGAGGGATCCAGACTGTTTTAGCTACTTCTTGGACTAAGCTCTGCCTGCCAACACTGTAGCCTCTGCACATCAACTGTGTAACTTCAGATTCCCTTTTTTTGTGGGTCTCCCACTTTGTCTCACACAAGTGAAAGCAAAGTGTGAACGTTCCCTGCACACACTTTCTTCTCAGACCAGGGATTTGTTCCCATTTACATCAATTTAGCCTCTGTGAATACTTTACACTGGTAAAATGGAAGAAAGGGCTAGTTTTTAATCAACTTTTTCCCACTTTATTGAAAGGTTTAAACAGAACATGACCACTAGATAAAGCTGCAGATGGACATGTAGTATCCAGGAATTTACATCAGCTACATTGCAAGAAGGCCGATGTGAACTATAAAAGAAAAAAATAGCTAATGTTATGTTTGATAAATTGAGAAAACTTGCTGTTTGTTAACTGTGTAAATAAACACATTAGCTCTTATGTTGTATTTGATTGAATGTAAATTAAAAACAGGATGCCATTTTATTTTTTAAAATGAAATATGCATTAACATCATTGCAGTTTTCTTCATTGATTCAATTATTGGGACTCTTAAAATCTGTTGCTTGTAAAAGTTGTTGGCTTTAGCCAGTTGAACACATGGTACACATGCACGTGTGTACAAGTGGTCTGGATGGTACCACCTCCGCCTCATTTATAGCCAGGAAAAACCCAGCAGACAGACCAGAGCCTGTTCTTCGCTCTGTAACAAGTTGTTACCAAAGGCTCATTAATGAGGCCCTTGGTGTAATACTAATGATATTTGTAGGAGACGTCATCGTGTTGTTGTATTGCTACTATGTTGAACTGCATCACCGGCATTGTGTCATGTCACGGAAAACACGCCTGTTTTGGATTTGATTCCTGACCCTATTGTCTCTCATGCTGCTTATCTGACCTGCATTTTTTGTTTTTCTCTTTCTCTATAGTCCCTCTCAAAAACTGGTTCATGCAGTCTTCCTTCAGCTAGGCATGCGAGAGTACCTTCACACTAGATCATGGCTGACTACAGGAAATGTTTAAATATCAATTTGAGCTTCCATCATGCAAAACAGAAATAAGAACATTTTATTCGAGGAAGTTAATGAGTCCACTAGATGTGTATCTGTGTCTACTTTGCCTGTTGGTTGCAGACCCTGCAATAAACGTGGTAAAGATCTCTGCCAATATGCCGCCTTCGCTCATTCATACTAAACCAACGTTTGTGGCATAATCCCGCAACCATGTGTGCTTTCACATAGCGATCTGGCTTTCTGGAACCAGCAGGGCAGAAAAATGCTGTTGTTTGTAATTTAACACCATCATGCAGGCTGTGGCTTTTCACACAGACATCGTTCCATCTCCGTCACTACTAACGTTTCCGGCTCAAAGGTGGATCAAATCGGACTCCCATTTCTGCCTCCGAACCTGACCTGCAGTGAAGTGAAGTCGGTGTATTGGTCCAAGACTCACGGAAAATAACACAGCATAAAAGCTGCTTTAGATAATGACACCAAATCCACTTGTTTTAGGATATCAGAGCTCACATTTTTCATGTTTATGAACTGCTTCATGTAACCAGGTTTGGCTTTCTGCAAAGAGATACTTTTTGCTGCTCCACTTTAGGACTCAGATCCTGTATTCCTTTGGACCATGAACTATTTTAAGCCACTTGTCTATTTCTGCATCATCCCTAGCACGTAGTGTCGTATCGCCATCACATTGTTTGTGCCTGTTTACTGGCGAGCCAGTGATTCTAAACTTGTCTCATCCTACTGTCCCCCTTCTCTGTGTTTAGCCTGCCTAAGCACAGAGCCACCCTGCCACGGTGACATCCTGTCCTACCATGTCCTGACCCACTTACGGCCAGGTCTGATTAAGGCTTTTGCAGGCCAATTCTCTGGCTCCAAAGCATTCCAGGCATATTGTTTTCGTCCCTCTGTGAGTTGGTGTCTTCCCTGTTGCTCATATCATGTAATGGTTTCACGTCTGTAGGCGTGTACTTATACAAGCAAAGATTCACCTTCACATCACCCTTGCCTGAACAGAGAAATTGGGTCATTGTATCAATTCACACTATGCTATTTTGGCATGGAGTGTGGTCAGTTGAAAAAGAGAGCACAGACACATACAGAAACCTGATTATACTTAATTTATACCAGTTATTCAGATAGAGCTCCTCAAGGGAGATTTAATATCAAGAAGGCAGTTCACTATTCTTATTCCAGTGAAATGTTTGTGCGCTTTTCTCATTAGCTTTTCTCAGCATTGCACCTGCCTGATCTCATTCAGAGAACTTCCATCCACTCTTCTGAATGAATCTTGTCAGAGCTTTGCCTGCAGTGTGTAATTCACTTACTCAGCTAGATGCTGTTTGCCAAAAACAGTGTAGAGTTATGGCCTGCCACAGGGCGAGGAGCTTATCTTCCAGCGTGCTGCTTCAAACAGCATTATAAAAGGACTGGACCACCACCACCACGTGACTCCGGGAGCCTATGAGAAAATTCTGGAGCTGACTTCATTCACTGATCGCCAGGACACTCATTCACCCTCTTTCCTGCTGCAAGGTCGAGATGCTACCCCAACAGCTCCCCTCCCCCTCTCTGCTCCCGCTCTGCTGGACACAGATGGATGTGTACGCACATTCTTACACAATGACCCTTTAGCATATTTTACACTGCAATAATTCCACAGTGTGGCAAAGGATAGTGACTCAGATCTATGCGGCAGCTGTCTGACATCAATAGGAAAGGAGTCTTTGCATGTATGTGTAATCCTGCTGCCATGTTTTTCTAATGTGTGGGTTTATTTTAGGGCTGGTAAAAGCTTTTTCTGTAAAACGTTTAGCAAGACGAGGTTCGCCTTTTTTTGTGCACTTAAAGGCAAAAACAAATTCGGAAGACTGTTTTCCCACGAACTGAAAAGTAACGCTGCCTTTTATGGGACAGATTTTTGATATGACACTATGAATGGTAGACCATACCACATACAGCTGTATTGTCCTTCCCTATTATATACTGGATCTGTTTCTTGTCCCTTCAGATTTACATACACATCATGCTTGCACATAGGGCAGTCCATTTCTAAAGAGCAGTGATCTGATATCAGCAGTTACTGTGCCCCACCCTCCACTCAGTTGTCTGTATCTTCACTGTTATTATCTCATTTCCTGGAAAAATAAGATTCTCAGGAATCTCCGGTAGCATTTACTGAAACTATTCAGTAAGAAGTTCATCACGTGAAATAATTGAACATTGTAATGGGGGAGGCAGAACAGGCAGTGAATATGCTGCCTTCTCTGTGGACACTTCTTTGTCCCTTACTGTAAGGTAGGATATTTAGGTACCGTGCTGCAGTTTCCTGTAGCAAGTTGCTTATAAGAAATTCTCATTGGCTGATATGCATTGAGAACAGTTGGATTGATGACGAAGGCTGATCACATTAGATTACCTTTTTTTTTTTTTTTTTTCTTGCATCCACATTAAATATTTGTGCCTGTAGAGGACATTGTACACAAAAGGTGACATCAGATATTGTTAGACACATTATTTCTGAGAGGCACAGTTGACAAAAACAAAACAAAAAACTGATATATTATTTAACTTCAAAAGGTGGTAATTAAGATTGCAGTAGACTGCCAAAGTGCTTGACACGTCTCATAAGATGTCTGTATTGCTTGTTTACCCTTTGACACTGGAATTTCAAAGACCATACCTTGACAGATTTATATATATTTTTTTAAATTTATATTGTTTATCTTGTGTCTTGTCTAATGTTTGTTAGTGAAAATTGTTGAAAGTTAAACCTGAATTTGAAGAGATTTGTTAAGAGATTGGAAAAGGTTTTGGGTTCAATAAAATTTCATACTGAATTTAGATTTGAAAAAATGCACTAGATTTGCACTGAATTGTGTCCTTAGACATTGCTCCATTTCATCATTTGGGAGCATCATTGTCCCCCATATGTTTTTTTTTTTTAATGCGCTGACAGTGTTAAAGCTTACTTTAATGGTTACTTCTCAGTAAACCTTACACCAAAATGTATATAGTTCAGAATTTCTTGTTCTTACTGTGATGACTATTTGATAGCCAACAGATGGCCGTCCTGCTGCTTCCTGTTCTCTGGTGCACGCAAATATCCAGCCATGCATGCACAACCTAGCACTACAGTTTAGCATTTTGCATGGTCCACCAGATATTTAGGGCCTTACATTTTCTATAAGGTCTGTGGACATGACAGGTTGCCCCCCTTCTCTGTCCAAGTTGGTAGTTCCAGGCACAATTACAATGCACACTGTAGCAGTGAGATCACTGGAAGGAGAGAAGTGGGTGGTATTGCGTGAGGAAAGCAAAGGCTCCATTGTTTTCTCTGTTCAATCAGGAGCTTGTTCTTTCTCTCTTACCCCACATCCAGCCTACACCTAAGCTCAGATGATGGTGAACATGAAACGTCTCATCTTGCCTGTCTTTAGGTAGTGCTTTATTTGCTTTCACAGTCACCTACATTTTAATTTCTCCCTCTGTAGACGTTAAAGGACAATTTTGGTATTTTTAAACTGGGGCCCTTTTTCCACATATTTTAGTTGTTATAACGAGATTTGGAGTCTGTGCTGTAGATTGTTTCGTCCGGCAGCCCTAACCATTTGCAGTGGCTGCTTCATATTTCTTCGGGGCAATTGCGCCTGTCAAAATTATGCCCACGAGAAGTGCTTCTTCTGACAGGCTCAGACTGCTAAACCAGGTGTCTGTCAACATCATGGAAAGGATCCCGATGAGTGACTCCCTTTGTTTTTAACAAGAAACGGAAGTCTTGCTCAAAGACAGTTCTCGCTTTGAAAACTTGTGAGAGGTGACTTGTTGTATGGCAAAACCCAGCATTTTTTTGTGCACATACTTTTGATGGGTGCAACTGCCCCAAGTATGTTGCATCCAGCTGAAGCCATCTACACCAATAATTCCTGAACGTTTTGTACCTACTAGTCATTTTTACGCCATAATATGCAAAAACAGGTTTAAAAATACCAAAATTATGCTTGAACTTATTCACTAAAAAAAGGACTGGAGTCATAGTGAAAACAGTCGAGTTGAAAAAGCCTAATGGACCAAACTGAGGACTACTGCTACTAAAACTGGCAGGGATAATCAGCACAGCTGTGAATGTTTGATACATGAATGGTCAATTAATCACAGTTGAGTATTTATGGATCAGAAATGTGAGGTGGCAATGTACAACGTGGCATCAAGTGAAGCCTGTACAATGTAACACAATTATGTTATTGTTATTATTAAAGGCACAGGTCTTAGAGATCTGCCGTTCAAAAAAAAAACCCTTTCACCAAGCTTGATTTTAATGTGAGATTGAATATTTATAGATTTATCTCGTGCTCTTAACCTAAACATACCTGCCACAGAGAGAACAAAAACACCTAATTAACATTCTTTGCAATGGTTTTGGTGTTGGGATCAAATTACCTAGACATTTCTTGAGAAACTGTAGTAATCAAGTAAACCAAATATGAGGAAGTCCAAATAAAATCCGAGCACATAGCTTGTAGGAAATATTTCTCTCTTGGTTTCACAGGGTTGAGATATTTTGCTTCTAAACTAGTAATAACCTGTCTTAACTGTAACATGCTCATTCCCATCTACAAAGTTATCTTTTGATTTTCACACTTCCCTGTGCGTTTGAGTCAGTTAGAAGAAACTCATCATTTTCAAGCTGCCCGTTGAGTAACTTTCCTCCCCCCCCTTCCCTGTCGATGACCTAGTTTAGAGTTTATAGCTTCGCTCTCTGAAATAAAAGCCGGCAGGAATTTTCCTCTCCATATGCCGTTCTCCATACCTCATTCACTATTACCTATTCACCTCATCTCACCAGACCATTATTTTCAGCTGCGGGTCACATATCTATGACAAACTCATGAATGAACTTGATGACATTTGTCATTTGGCAGCACTGGCATCCTGCTGTTACTCAGTGATCGCCAGGAGTGGATCACTAATCTCTAGGCCTATTCTATCAAATGTTCTTGTAACCCCGATTGTACACCAGACCGCATCCTAACCTCCTTTTTGCAAGCAACAGTGACCATGATTCAGTCACTCCAAGTAATTATTAGCAACCAACAGAACTACAGAGATGTGACCGGGCGAGTGTGTGATCGTCACCCCTTTAATGATGTTCCCAATTGGTCAGAGCCCAGGATTGCCTGAGGTGGAGGGTGAGAGAACGTAAAGATTTTTGCCACCACACATTGGCTACATGACGTCACACCCCTGCCAGCAGCGCTCAGTCAAAGCAAGGTTTGTTTGTTTCTGACGTCAAGGGTGGTGTGTATTTGTTATCTATAATGTATTGGGGTCTTTTAAGAGGAAATAGCGGAGAGCAGCTGCCCTTATGTGTGGCGCCCTTCTGATAATGTAGACAGTGGGCCTCATTTATCAGTGTGACTGCATGCGTGTCACACTGAAAGATACTGCAAGGTTACAAGGAACTTTAAGTGTCCTGGGAGGAACTTGCTGAAACATGCATTTATCCCTTCTGTGTAATATATAAGTATGCTACTGTTTCATAACTGAGCCCAAATGTGTCTGTCCTAAGTTTGTTCTGTGTTTACTCTTCTTCTTGTTAATTTCCTCTGAATACTTAGGGAACTTGGCCAGATGGACAGCCGCGTCCGAGGTTTTCTGTGCTTTGTTTGGCGGTATGTTTTGACATCATCTCTAAGCTGTCCTCATCAAGTATCTTAATCTCAAGAGTGCCCCCCACCAAAAATGTTCCCTCTTTCCCATTCACCAGAAAAGCTTATAAAAATAGCAGAGGCTGATCTCTGGGTGGCTCATTACACAACCATTTTCATAAGCTCCAGAGATGTGACACTGCTACCGAGGAACTTGGCATGTTCGTTAGTGCCAGGAGAGACCTAAAGGCCAAGGATTTTACCTTACCCTTACCTTACCCTCTGCAGATTGACCCTCGTCTTTGACTAGATAAGCAAATGGCATTAGATGCAACATACCCAGGAAGGGGCACTAAAGGTTTTCTTTAACCTTCTGTAGTCCTGCAGCGACAGGAGAATGGTCATGTCTAATAAACAGAGTAGCCTTGTGTGTTTGTGATGTTTTGGCTGTGTAACTGAAGTTCATGTGAAGGCTTATAAAACTTGATAGCAGAACATTTTACCATCAAGTCAGTTCATGTCTTCTGCAATCTGTGGCTCCCTGTAATTCTTCTGAACACCTGTAAATTAATAGAAACATTGCATCAGAGCTGTTGCTACGTAACAGCTTTGCCTTCTGGCGAGGGTGTTTCTCAGTATTTGCAATACATTGGTGGACTCACACCACCTCCCTATAAATGTGTTTACTGTTTCTCCTGTTGTATCTTTCCCGTAATATCTTATGCATGCACAGGATCCCTGTAGGCAATATTGCAAGGACTGAAGTTTTTGATGATTTTTACATCAACGCAAATGTGGGGATCTTCAGGGCTGCTACCAACGATCGTCACTGTCAAATAATTTGATTATTTTCTTGTTTCTTAGAAAAACATTAGAAACATCTCTGAGACTGTTTGAATTGATTATTCAAATAGTCTCGGATACATTTTCTGTTCATTCATTCAGTTACTCAACTTTCAGCTGTACTTGATTTGCCAAACTTAAAAGTTGAGATTGCTGCAGAAGTATAACACAGTGGGATGTCCCGGCGAGCTCTTTTTCCTGTATTTGTTTGGATCGTGCTCACAGCTATATTTAAGTGTGTTTTTTATGCCATAAGTTGAAGCTAGATAATGGCTGGGCTGCCTGCCAGCACTCTTGTTTTCTCGTCCGGTAGTACGTTATACACATATATATGCACGATGCAACTCTTTGTGGTCTTAAAATATATTATGTATGCCCTTGAAACTCCTGGATTTCCTCAATCTTCCATCCTGAGCAAAGTAGGTCTTATTTTCCAGATGCATGTCCTTATTCACTTTGCCTTGTTGTCGAAAGGGAAATTCTTTGTGTGTGTGTGTGTGTGTGTGTGTACAGGAATGGATTAAGTAACCATGTATTGTTTTTGTATTTTCGCTCATGTGCCCCTGGAAAGCACATAAAATCTCCAGCCAAATTCCAGGAACATTACTCACGGCTTGGCCCGTTTGAGGTGTGTCTGAACAAATGCTTTCACCATGGAGACTTGGAGGATGATGTTCTTCCAGTCTTTCTTACACATGTGCATTTGTTTCAGCTAACCTGGAAACTTGGACAGGTTTTGTTATATTTTTTTACCATCTCAGTGTCCTAAAGCGTTCCAGGAAAGAGCTGAGGCTATGGATAAATGAATATTAACTGTGGTTGAGTTTGTGTTTGTATGGGTTGACATCATCAATGACTGCTCCTAACCCTAAGGACTGACCGCAGGGCAGGGCGCTGTTTGGACGATAGACGGAGTGAATAGGCACATGTCAAGTATACAGTGACGTGTGGTGTTGGCAGTGTTAGGTAATTTAAAATCTAGCGCTGAACGATTTGAGGAAAAAATGTAATTGTGATTTTTCTGCCAGGTACTGCGATTACGATTCGATTTGCGGTTGTTGTTTTTTTTTAATCGAAGTTTTGCTGCCAGTCTATTTTAGACGGAAGCCGCTTCAAGCAGCACAGAGCCGATGAACCAGGCCGGAAGTCAGACATAGAACGGCATAGAGAATCTGGTCGATTTTCAAAATAAAACACTCTTTGCAGACTCCCGATCGTACATCAGCAAGAAACAGAGTGAAAACAGCCAAAAAGCAAACAATGCAACTACATAGCCTATTCAACCATAGTAGAAGCACAAAAAGCAAGGACAACTGAACAAATAAGCAAAATCTGAACAAGTCTGCAAAATCAGACAGGCAAAACGCTTTTATTCTGAAATGCTCCATGTGGATATGTTACGTTAGCCTGCAGAGAACGGAACGGGCTCACAGAGAGCTATTATCCATAGTTGAAGCCACACATGAAACAACATGTTAACGTGTAGGCTAATGCTGCGTTCCAGGCAACTCAGAACTGGGAAATTTCTGACCTCCAACTAGAAAAACTATCTTGGAATGCCACTTGAAGTCAGATTTCCTACTTGTGAACTTGGAAAATAAAATATATATACCGACTTCACGAGTGGCAGCTGAATGACGTCAGAATACAATGTCAGTGCCCATTGAAGCACATTTTGTAAATGGTAAACCATAAATTAAAGGCAACAAAACGGGGGGTACACAGAACTAGTAACGTATGGGCTATTTATGTGAGTTCCTTAAAAGTCCTTTTAATTAACACCTAAAGCACTGCAGCCTAAAGCACTAAAGGGTGCAGCTGGTGTGTACACTTCGGCGTAGTGCCCATACACCTGGAACGTTTTGATGTCGGAAGTCGAAAGTTTGAACTGGGAAATATCCCAGTTCTGACCGGTCTTGAACGCGGCATAAATGCTCCCCTGCTGAATCACTTCAGTGTGAGTTGACGCCGGACAAAACCGCGGCACAGCCGCTGCCTGTGTCTGTTCGTCTGGCGACATTATCACATGTTTTCTTTGCATGATGCTTGTGATTCACGAGCAGGTCTGTCATACAAGGATGACAACGGAATGACTCTGTAACTACATGAATGTTTAAAACGCACTGTATAATTTACCTACATTTTCATTGCCGTCATCATGATTAGCTAATCATGTTCTTTAAAATCTGAATTTCGATTTGAAAATGATTAATCGTTCAGCCCTAGGTAAATCCATCTATTGTTGAATCCAATAGATGAATCAGCAGGTTCTACTGTATGCTACCTAAGTAAAAAGCTGCATCTCTCTTTTTGATACTGGGGGAAATGAGGCAATAATGAAAAGATTTCATAGTGGAACACTTCCACACTGTTTGCCAACATTAACATGTAGGTCAATATAGATTTAAGTAATTACTTGGATAAATGCCAGTGAGCTGAATATTGACTGTGTTATGTAAATTTAATTGCTTTCAGCTGTGTGTTGTATACAGTCTGTGGTTGTGAGTCATGTCTTCAGACGTTAGATGGAGTGAATAGAGCATGACACGTGTCAAGTATTCAGTATTCTTCAGAACAGTTTGTAAAATGACGTGTGATTGAAGGAGCATCAGTTCAGATGAATGAACTAGATCCTGTTAGAGGTCAGTTGATACATCCTGGATGAAGTGCAGCGTCAATGTTTGTTGAGTAAAACAAGTTCTTATGTAAACTGCAGGTGCAATTGCTTTCAAAAGTCTGCATTTGTAAAAGCACCAAGGAACGAATTTGACACTAACTGGAATTCCCTGCTTCACCAACAAGTTGCACAATGTATTGGTTTGATTCAGAAATTGGTGCAAAATTAATACGACAGAGTAGTGTAAGTTTGTTTCTTATGTTTTCTAAATTATAGCAGGTTACTATCATTAGTATCATATTTAGTACAAAAGTCAGTCAGATGATCAGATGTGACCAGATTGAGTCTCTATAATAAAAAAAAAAACAGAAGAGCCCAGCAACATGCCATTATGTTCCCTATGTGAGGAATAACTGATATCATGACCTTTCCTTTTCCTGTTTTTAACACTAAAACCGTCTGGCTGTTTTCAGTTCACATGGGGCAGGTCAAATTGTGCTGTTTGTTTAAGTTTGTCTGTTTTTTTTGTGACTGAGTTTTTTTGTTCATCTCAGTGGTTCACTTCCTGTAAGTAAACCTCGTGTTTTTGTACAGTATGTAAGCCTATTGTGAGTGAAAAGTAGTGTTTTGTTTTTTTTTTGACAGCACATGCCGTTTGTGGTTGAGTGTGTTTTTTTTTTTTTTAATGTGTGAAACTGATGTTTACAGTCAGTGCTGTTGTGCTGATATCGGGACAAAGCCCAGTGTTCCAGAGCATCAGCGCAGAAAAACAGAGCTCAGCATTCACTCTGTCCATGGACAGTGGGCAGCTGAGTGGGTCAGTGGCCCTGGCAGCAGGATGCCAGGAGCTGCTGAACCCCACTGACTGCCTACTTAGACAGAACAACAGGTGCTGGTGCTGATGAACATAAACCAGTCTAAACCTTCTCATGTGTTTGTATCTTTATGTGGAAATGCAGTTTTCGTCCGAACTACCTGTTAAGATGAAAAATGTATATTGACTGTGATATGCGAGTAGACCAAGCATTACAAGTGGCTCTGGTTCAAATATCTAACTTAAGCTTACTGTTGAGCTTTGTTGACTTTTAAACTCCATCGTACGTCAGTAATTTCTTTTGTCATGGTTTTCACAGGAGACATATTTGTCCCATGTAGGGCTGCAGAAGCTTCTACAGATTATTTCATGAATCCTTTCAGCTCTAGTCCTATGCTCCGTAGGACACAGCTCCTTTATTAGCGAGACTCAGCTGACACTTTCTCAGCCGACCACAAATGTCTTGTGAGCAGCACTTGCTCTTTTAGTTTCTGTCCCTGTCTTTCTGGCACTGTTACTTTCAGTTTTACTGTATGTTTCCAGTCTACATATTTTAAGTGGAAGATTTCCAACCGATAGGACTGCACAGCAAGATTCCCCACATATTGGTCGTTTCCCATATCTTTCTTAATGTCAGTCTTTGATTCTCTGATCCTTTTTTGCCTCCACCATTCACCCATTTACTCATTCACACATAGATAAATGCACTCGTTCATATCATGGAGACTTAAGTTGCAGGATGGAGTGTCTCAGGCTATTAGAAATTAGGAAATATCCTGTAGGATACATGACGTAAGAGTCTCAGACCAGCTCAGCATTATGACTAACTTTGGTAATCTCCAGCACACGTTATCATGAACATCTCTCAGTTTACTGTTGTCTTACCAGTCTAGTCGGGTCTTTAGACATGCCAGTTTTGCAACCACGCCAGTCAGATCCAAGTTGGGATAATGGTGGCGATTAAAGAGGAAGAAAGGGGTGCTGCTGCTGCACATTATGCCAGCCAAGGCCCAGTTGCATAACAGCTGGCTGGCCTCCGCAGAAGAGCTGAGTTTGCCAGTGTTTTACATTTATCACGTAATTTGGAGACGTGGTGTTGCCCTACGGCACGGCGGCTCCTGTTTTTTTATAAAGCAATTAATAAGTGCTTTAGTTGAGTCTGTTCTATTCGTTGCTGTGGCTTAGCTGGACGGAGAAGTTTGGAACGGTACAAAGTTGAAGGAGCTTTTGTTTGGCCTCTCACTTGTTTGCTGCATACAGCTATTCTTCTCCCACCTATTCAGATTCTTCAGTCCCTCTTAGCACAATACTTTCATTCTTAAAGAATACGTGAACTTGTTTCTAATGAATTATATAAGCTGGCATTACATGACCTTATTGTAGCTGTGTGGTATTCTTTAAGCAGAATCAATCCTGAGCTTTCCAGTCATATTTCTTAAAACAAACGTCAGCATTTCTAAAAACAATATTTTCCAAGTGCTGAAAATGTCAGAGCCCTACAAAAAAATACCATGTCAACGAACCCTGTTTGGGGGGAAAAAAACTTTTCTCCCTGCAAAATATATGTTAATTGTCTGCCCCCTGCACGGCATGTAGAAAGACGATACAGGAGTTAATGAAACATTTGTTCTTTTCCTCCTGTCATTTGTTGGAATGAAACTTAAAACCTAAAATATATCTCCCCAGATCGAAAGCCAATATGTTAGCTGACAATTCTGCTCTCCCTTCCTCTTTCAGGCCTATGAGCGCCGGTTCCCCACCTGTCACCTTATCCCCATGTTTGTGGCAAGTGATGTGGTGGAAGAGGAGACCAGTGAGGATGGTTCCACCCAAAGGGTTGAACGGCGCTGTGCCCTGGATGTTGACGCCCCACGCCTACTCAAAAGGGTATATTGCACATAAGGTCGTTTGCTAAAGTACAATGAAATGGGGTTATTGTGATTGTACCCATTTCTTACCACTGCTTGAGAGTATTAAATATTTAGTTCATTGTTGAGTTAGTTATATAAATGATTATTTTGAGTGTCTTAATTTTTGGCTTTATGTACAGTAGTTTATTAAACTTTGATTTTTCTGTCTCATGTCAGTGTAAAGTCTCTTAACAGGAGTTGGGATGTGTGTGTGTGTGATTTGCAGATTGCAGGTGTGGATTACGTCTACTTCATCCAGAAAAACACGTTGAACCGCAAAGAGAGGACACTTCACATCGAGTCCCATAATGAGACCTTCTCCAACAGGGTCATCATCCATGAGACCTGCTGCTATTCGGTCAGTAGAACACACACCACTGCGCTGTATAGTGCAGGCTGTTGTCAAAAAGCAGATTATAATACACACTTGTGTTTACTTGTAGTGCAGGTGGCCCCAGAGGGAAACCCCTGGCAGTTTTTTTTGACATGCTCAACCCTTTGAGTTACACAGAACCACACATTTGTATTCTCACAGAGAAATGAGAACCTGCATTCTCTCTGTTGATCAGCTGCGAAATGGCAACCTGCCACCAGCACACCCATGTTAATGTTTGTGCCTCTTCTAATCTCCTCCCTGCTTCCCTGCAGAGAAAGCCTTGTTTAGACTTGCACTAAGCATGTTGCTAGCTATCTCAGCCCACCTCTCTGCATGAATTATTCAGACCTCTCACGTTCCGGCCTAATGCTCTGAAGTACTGATCTGAAACCAGCGTGTCTTCCTTTTCTCTCTGGCCCAATATGCGCTGCATCCTTAACTCTGACTTCAGATCTGTCTATTCATGAATGGATGTGCTCTGAGTTAATGAGGTCAAGCACATCGTATTAGCCTCCAACCAACTAGAGTGCTAATTTTAGGTCCAAGGCCACACAGATGTTTTTATGGTGTGCTGTAGCCTGCTGTGCTAACAGTAACTGGGATGGACAGCTCAATTAGACAGAGCTTATGGACCAGGCTAAAGCTAAAATAGTTTGGTAGCCAAGGGTAATGAAGCCATCAGCACAGTGCCTTCAGAAATCATTCAGTTCTCAACTTCTTTCCAAATGAAATGATGATGTAGCCTGAATCAAAATGGATATAGATAATTTATTAAAATATTAAGGATGTCCTGTTTCAAGTTTTTTTTGGCCCTGTTGCCGAGTCCTTTAATGTTGGATATGTGCAGATCCACACTGATAAAATATCTATCTGATATACTGAAACAAGGCACACCTTATTTATCACTACCTTCTTACTGAAGGTATGTGTGCAGGGATGCTGAAACTGCCTGACATCATCTTCAACGTGACAACGCGTTCACCCCCTTCGCTTTCACAGCGCCTTGTAAACGAAACATACACCGGGAAGCTTTAGCTGCAGTCTTTATTCACTGACAACTTGTAACCTGCACTGTAGATTTACTCCTAAACTTCACAGCTCACCTTTTTTCCTCTGCTCTTCTGAATTCGCCTACCGCTCAGTCCCACACTCACTACGGTCACAATAAGAATATACTTGATGGCGACCGCGAGTGGTGGGGAAAGATTACAGGACTAGTGAAAAACCATCCTCTGCCCCTGTTTGGGAGTAATTTGGGTCTAGTACTGATCATAAAGGCAAGCCAGCCAACATGGACGAAGCTGTGGGCACATTATCTCTGTATCTCTGTATCTGCTGGCAACCAGGGTCCTCCAGCAAGAACCGATGGAAGAAAGGCTGTTCATTATTCTATGGGCCCTAAAATTATACATAGAATATACTAAAAAAGAAATATTTTTTTAGATTTTTCTATTTCAAGCACCACCTCCATGGTTGGTGGTTGAATAAGATGAAAGATGGATGGAAAATAATTGTGCTTGGTATTACTTTAAATGAGTGATAATGACCAGCTAATCCTGATGATTTTCTTCAGATCTGTCTAAATGAGGCACTTATAACCTTTACACTCACATACACGCACCCACACCAGAAGCATGTGTGTCCTTGTATGTTTGCGTGCTGTCCTTTTTTAGCTCTGAACTGTTCATGTGTAAAGGGCTGGCTAATTTTATATGGACAGACTGACACTCTCACACTCCCACTCGCAGTGCACAGTGTGAAAATCATCCAGTGAAGCTGGGTGTGTGGTTACCATAGTAACCTGGTTATCTTGTTTCTGCATGTGTATATGTTATATTATACCGTACATGTTGGTGTGTGTGTGTGTTGATACAGGTTCACCCAGAAAATGAGGACTGGACATGCTTTGAGCAGACCGCCAGCTTGGACATCAAGTCCTTCTTTGGCTTTGAGAGCACTGTGGAAAAGATTGCTATGAAGCAGTACGCCAGCAGTATCAAAAAGGTGTGTGTGTTTTGTTAAAACTAATCATTACATATACATGTTTACTTTGTAGTTTCTGTGTATGAATAGTTGCAAAATACTGTATAATGGGCTTGGATGGATTATGCAGAACTGACATCGATCTATTGTACGAAACTTGACGATGGTTCTAAAGCATGAGTCAGTTGGTCCATCTCATGCTGTAAATTCATAAATAAGATTGTATAATCAGATTGAGTGGACAGGGGTCTTCTACAATTGACTCAGTGAGTCATCTGCCTTGGATGGATGTGGGCAATGTTGAATGCATTCCTTTTTATTTGCTCCATCTGTTCCCATTACCCAACACTTGAGTTGGAAATACTAAATGAATATGCAGTCTTTCTTGGTTTGCATATACAAGTACATATATGTACTTGTTTCGCAATTGAGTTCAAATATCAACACTCATTCTGCAGAATCACTTACTCTCCCTTTAAATATCATGTCCTTCAATTCTGCTATTTTTCCATACACATTTTCTTCACTTTTCTTCACAGGGAAAAGAAATCATAGAGTTCTACCTGAAGGAGCTAGAAGATGAAGGGATCACTCAGGTGCCACGCTGGACTCCCTCCTCTGCCCCCCTGCCACTCCCCAGGCCAACTAGCCTCTCCACCAGCCCAGTTGTTCTCCCGGAACTCTCAGTCACGCCTGCCGCTTGTGTCCCGCTGCCCACCGACACCAAGGACAGCACCTCTCAGGATACCAAGCAGGACAGCAGCGCCCTTCAGGCAGACAGCCTAACAGAGATCCTGGCTGGTACACCTGAAGGTCAGTTCCTACAGATGATTAAAAAATGAGAGCTCACTCTCTTGTAGCATGTTTAATTTATAATAGTGATCATCTTTTTGCAGTGTAAGAATTACAGCAGAATACAAAGTAGAAAAAGATTCTGTTTTACAGCAAAAGAAATGACTGCTATTATTTATGGGGGGCATGCACACTTGATAGCAAAATCAAAACTGTTTTTGATTGGTCTTGAACTGACATATTTTGGAGTTTTGTTTTCATTAAACATTTCGAAACATTAATTTACGTTAAAGATAATTCACCTTGTGTTTGTCTGAGTCATGTTAATTAGAGGTGTTATGTTTTTGTTTGCAGATAAGTTGGATGCAGACTATATCAAACGTTACCTAGGCGACCTGACCCCCCTGCAGGAGAGCTGCCTGATCAGACTTCGCAAATGGCTGCAGGAGACTCACAAGGGAAAGGTAGTGTTTGAGGATTTGGCTTTGCACTTTTTGTAATAACGGAGTTGAACAGAATAGAAACCTTTAGGTACACTGAAGACTTTATCTCCAACTCATGTTCAGCATTGTCAGGGACATCTGCAGAGGTGAAGTTGTAGTAGATTTTGAATCATATTTTAGTCTAACAGCTATCGGCTACTTTTAACATGCTAATGTGCCTAACTGACCTGCTGTTTGCTGAAATACCATTTCAGGGACACAGTAGGGTCAGGAATCAAATGCATAACTGCTGTGTTTACCACGGCATGACTCAAAGCTGGAGATGGAGTTTAACATAGTAACAACACGACGAGGTTTCCTACAAAATATCATTAGTAATACACTGAGGGCCTCATTAATGAACCTTTGGTAACAACAAGTTACCGTCTGCAGGGTTTTTACTGGCTCTAAATGAGGCAGAAGTGGTACCATCCTGATCACATGCACACACGTGCATGTGTACCACTTGTTCAACTGGCTCAAGTCAACAAGTTTTACAAGCAACGAATTTTAAGAATTCTAATAATTTAATATGGAAACACTGTTGCGCCCCCAGCTCTGCATTTCAGCCAATCAAGACTGCTCTTTCCTGTCTCTCTGGATGTTTTGGCTGTTTTTGATACAGTGTCACCACTTCAGCGTAATGCCACATTTACAAATGACAGATATCCACAAAGTGCAACGGTTGCTAGAAAGTAGTTTTTAGAGTTTAAGAGTAAGTTTTAAAAATATATAGATTTTCAGGAATGTGTTACGAATCAAGTAAAGCTAAATACTCTCCCCTTACTGTCCAGATCCCCAAGGACGAGCACATACTGCGTTTCTTGCGTGCCAGGGACTTCAACATGGACAAGGCACGGGAGATCCTTTGTCAGTCGCTAACTTGGAGGAAGCAGCACCAGGTAGACTACCTTCTGGAGACCTGGAGCTCACCACAGGTCCTCCAGGACTTCTACACCGGAGGCTGGCACCACCATGACCGAGGTATGCCAAACAGGGGGAGTGTGTGTGTGTGTGTGTGTGTCTGTCTGTCTGTATTCCATTAACAGAAAAAAAAATGCTTAAATCCTACAACCCTACACAACAAGACAGTTAAATGTCAGTCTCACATGTGCACACATTCACCAACACATGTTCCACTTATAATTTATGTAGGCTGTGTCAGAGCTGGCTATACTTAACACTGTTAACCAGCACCAACACCATCAGTTCTCCAGTTTCTTGGAGACTCAAGTTACACACACCACATGAACTAAAGTCATTCATAGCTTCATTTTGGTATAACAGATAATATAAATCAAATTTAAATGGCTTTTATTTTCCCACATTAGTGGAACATAAAAGACATTTAATCTTCTCGTTTCAATAATTCTACAGGCATTTGAATGGGATCAACAGGGACAAAAGATGAAAGCATTCCTCATTGTACACGGTCATTTATTGTCTTACAGAACAGAGGAGCAGACAGGCAAGCTATACAGACCTCTGCATGTAACATAAAGCCTTGGAGAATGGAAATAGTATGATAGATCATGTAAATATTTGTTTTATTACTTTTAGATGCTCATCTATTGTACATACTGAGCATCTCTCAGTGTACACAGCTACTTATTGTGTTACAGAACAGAAGAACAGGCAGGCAAACTACATAGACCTGTAACAGGAAGCCTTGGAGAAATAATAGTGTGATACATCATGTATTATTTGTTTTTTATCCTCTAGATGGGCGTCCTTTGTACATCCTGAGGTTGGGCCAGATGGACACCAAAGGGCTGGTGCGTGCTCTCGGAGAGGAGTCTCTACTCAGACATGTATGTAACCCAAGTCGCAACACACTTAAAGGTTGCGTGTATCAGTGTAGGTCGATATGTTTCTAGGATCAGGCAGTTGGTGGTTGGTATTCAGGTTAGAGGATGAATGTAAACTGGCATGACCTGACAAGTGTATTAATATCAGGCTGTATACAGTACATATAATACAAATAAATAGTCTGCTTATTTCTAACGTTGCACTCACTGTAAGTCACCCAGGTTATGAGTGTGAGAGCCAAATGCTTGAAATGTTAGATTGCAATAGACCACTGAGTTCATGTTGTGTCATTATAGGTGCTGTCTATTAATGAGGAGGGTCTGAGACGCTGTGAGGAGAACACCAAGGTGTTTGGCCGGCCTATCAGGTAAACCACCAGTATGGATCAAAGAAGAGCTTGTGGATTTGCTTCTTTTCTCTCTTAAACATCTTTAACTGAATATCTTTTTGGTCTGTAGGTTGCACTAAGCAAGTAATTTGAAGTCAGCTTTGCCCTAGAAAGTAGTGATTTGATGGACATTTGTTGTTTTTAAAAAAATGTATGTATGTGCTGAAATGTAGGGTGGCGTACAAGGTTGATTTATTTGTCACAATACAACAGGTTGTAGACCTGTAGAACTCCCTTCTGCTAATAAAACCAATTATAAAAAATGGTAAACGGAGCAGTTTTGAGACTGTGCTAAAGAGGCTAGAATGCAATAAAGAATATTAATTAGAATAAGAGTAAAAATAAGCAAATGTACTTCACCGAGAGCAGTGTACTTGAAAACCCAAGAATTCAGCTTGGAAGAGTTCACCATGCTATTACCCTGACAATTAATCCAATAACAAAACCAATCTATAATGATTAAAAATCTTCAGTTGCATCCCTACATCGATGCTAATTTCTCAATAAGAACTTAAACGTGGATGTAGATCAATAGAAACAGGATTAAATGGAAAAGATGTAGGATGTCTCTCCCTTTTCTGACCACCAAGCTGCATACAAGCTGGTTGCTTCTGTTCAGCAGTGGAGGGAACAGAAGTGCTATCTGTCAGCCCTCTCAAAAAGGAGGAGGTGGCGGGGATAAGAGCCATGCAGGAAGAAAAGTGAACTATGAGTGACTGTCACGTCACAGCCCTCAGCCAGAAAAGGCTCCCGATTTAGCAGGCGTTGCCTTCACCACTTAAACTTCACTTTAGGGTGACAGGTGCCAGAATGAGACCGTATCCCAGTTGTGTGCGTGTGTCTGTGGCGTGCGATTATCCACACTCCAATCCCCTCTCTCTTCCTCCTCTCTAGCTGTTGGACGTGTCTGGTTGATCTGGAGGGGCTTAACATGCGTCACCTGTGGCGACCAGGAGTCAAGGCGCTGCTGAGGATCATTGAGGTCGTGGAGGCCAACTACCCAGAGACTCTGGGAAGGCTGCTTATCTTGAGAGCTCCCAGAGTTTTCCCTGTCCTCTGGACTCTGGTGAGATCCAGCAGATACTGGCTTAAACAATCAGGCAAAGCCTTCTCACAGCACCGGTTTATATAGATTTGAAAGGTGTTCCTAGTGTGTAGGTCAACCTCACTGTCATACATCAGGGCTCAACAAAAATGATAGCCTGATTGGCCGGTGCAGGGGCAAGTAAAAATGACCAAATAGATTTCTGGCCACTGTGTGTTATATTGAACCATTTACATGTAGACATAAATATCGGCACATCACAGCACACTGTCACAGAATAAAACATTCCTGTTAACAATCACGAGCTTAACAAACAAGCAACTCTGTGTACAAACACAGAAAACACACACATTCTGCTCTGCTCCTGTTGTTGCTGTGTATTCATACATCTTTGCCATGCACTAACTAGGATGCAACCAGTATGGTGTGTCCCTAACCCACATCCATCTGCCTCTGCCTTAGGTGAGTCCATTCATTGATGAAAACACCCGCAAGAAGTTCCTCATCTACGCAGGCAATGACTACCAGGGTACTGGAGGGCTGGTGGACTACATAGACAAGGAGATCATCCCGGACTTCCTGGGAGGAGAGTGTATGGTCAGTGTCCGATAAACATTTAAGCTCTCAGATCATCATATGAGGACATTCTGAATATGAACTTTCTGGGACATGAGGCTCCCCTCATTGAGATTTCCTTTGCTGACCCAGTTGTATACGTGTACATGCATGCCTTTTCTCTACAGTGTGAGGTACCAGAGGGCGGTCTCGTTCCCAAGTCGATGTACCGCACAGCCGAGGAACTTGAGAACGAAGACGTTCGACTGTGGACTGAGACAATCTACCAAAGCGCCAGTGTGTTCAAGGGAGCTCCACACGAGGTGAGGCCTAACATAGAGCACCAACGTGAGAAGAAAGGATGGAAAGCAAAATTATGTAGGGCAGGAAAACGGAGAGCTGCGTGGTGTCTGTGATGGTGGTTTTGTAGAAAGTTGTGCCATCTGGTGGTTGGATGTAGTGAGTGACTTCAGAAGTGGAATAAATGTGGCATGGCATTGAAATGTAATCTGTCTGCAGTGACATACAGTTAATCGTGTTACATCATTAATACCAGAGGGAGAGATGCATCGTCACACATAATCACCTCGCCGGAAATGTTTTTTTATTTCATGTTAATGGGTTCAACCTCACAAACAGATGTGTACTCGTTTCTCTCATTGCTCCTGTCACTGATGGGGTTTTTATTTTGCCACATGCTGCTTAAATGTGGAGCAACATAAAATCAAAACATGAGTATGAGTTTCAGTGCTTTGAGTACACCGCTGTTATGAATGTCATAAACAGTGCACGGTTTACAGCTAGTGCTCTGGTATTATTCCTGTAACCAAAAAAGGATGTGTGTGAAGGAAGGTAAGAGCTAAAGAGAGAGAGAAAGTTTCTCTTGACTTAGTTCTTGTGTTTTTCTCCTGAAACATCATTTCAATGTTTGGCCAATCTTCACATGTCTGTCTGTCTTCCCTCCCTCCTCTCTCTTTTCCCAACCAGCTTTTGATTGAGATCATCGATGCCTCCTCAGTCATCACTTGGGACTTTGACATGTGCAAAGGCGACGTGGTTTTCAACATCTACCACTCCAAACGGGCCCCCCAGCCTCCGCGTAAGGACCCCCTGGGAGCCCACGGCATTACCTCCCCAGGAGGCAACAATGTCCAGCTTATTGACAAGTCATGGACGCTTGGGCAGGATTACAGCATGGTGGAGTCTCCTCTCACCTGCAAGGAGGGCGAGAGCGTGCAGGTGAGGTTCTGCAATCTTATTAATACATAAATACCCTGTTTGTTTTTCAGATATTTGATCATCAGTCTTTGACGTTGTCTGTACTGTCAATCTGTCTTCTCCTCAGGGCTCCCATATTACCCGGTGGCCAGGTTTCTATATCCTCCAGTGGAAGTTCCACAACATGCCGGCCTGCTCAGCCACCAACCTGCCCCGAGTGGATGACGTGCTGGCCACCCTGCAGGTCTCCTCTCACAAATGCAAAGTCATGTACTACACCGAGGTGCTGGGCTCTGAGGACTTCAGGTTAGTCTGCGCGTGAGTGAAAGACATGCATTTGTGTCCACATATGAAGCGTATGTATGTGTCCATAGTTTTGCTGTTTTGCCATGATTATGTGATAGTTTTAATTTCAAACATTATTCCTGTGATTGCTCATTTTTCACTCCAGCCTTCTTCCAGTTTTCCCCTCTACAACCTACCACATAGAGCTGTGCTGAGATTTGATATTTGGATGATTTCTATCTGTAATGTTGCTTAAGTGACACTTTGAAAAGCTTCACGAGCATCGAGTTTTCTAGGCCCAGAGTTTTGGAATGAGGATGCTTCCCTCCCTTGGAGACTCCTTTAATCCATCTTTTTCTGTCCAATCCGCTCCTGTTCTATCGCTCCCAACCCCCTCCTACTCCTCCTTCTACTCCCGCTCCTGCTCTGTCTTCCTCCTGTGAAGAACGGCTTGCTGTGATGTGCGGAGTCTGTAAGTGGCTCAGTGTTTGCCCCTTTTTCCTTTTTAGTGCTAGCTCATCATCATCGCTGCTAATTTGAATGGCCCCCTCCATGGCAGTCACGCTGCTGATGCAGAAAACAGACGCTTATTTGCATCTGTTTTTGCTTAAGGCTTTTGTTAGCGTTGGCATAACAGGATCTTGTAGCTTGGTAAGAACCCTTGAACTGAGACTACAGGCTTCAGTCACCCTGCTTGCATGACTAACAAAATCAGGAACTCTAGACTGTGTTAAGTTCAGCACGCTGGCGCTTTACTGCTGTATATTAAAGTGTGCACACACACACAATAAACACCACAGCAACATGTGCACCTTTATACCTTCCCACAGAGATGTTTGCTTGCATTTGTACTTGTTTTTCTGCACTCATCCATTTGTACTACCAACTTACTGAGGGTCACTGTGCTTTCAGTGCACCTTCTGTTTCAGTTTACATCGACCTCTGAAACAGACTTTAGATTACCATCTAACTCATTCTAGTAGTGTTCAACAGGATTTTTTGCTAATCGTTGGCACATCTGGTTGAAGTTTCACCAACACCAAGATTGATTGTACTAGTGTGGACATAGTTATGAACAGTTTAACCTATTTTTCTTCCTTTTTAAAAAATCCATAAGAAGTAAAAATATCCAGTATCTCCTAATAAAAACACTTAACAAGGAGATTATTTTATGAAACATAAGATGAACTTGGGACTTAACAAAGAACAGGACCTTCTTTAAACACCAGAGTCTGCAAATTCATTTTAGGCTTTTAAAATTAGTGTTAGGGTTTTAGCTTTCCATCCAGTCTGACTCTATTATTTAATCCACTTATTTAATCTGAATCCTTCTTAGTGAACCCATTCATGTATAATGTTCAAATGAAAAAAATATAAATAACTAAAACTCAAAAGATACAAATCTGTAGGTTAGACTAACTGTTCACAAACTGTAGCTCCAACCTGTAAATGAGATAAGATCAAGCTTAATTCATCCTGAAGGAAGCTTGAGTCAAAGATGCTCAGTATACATAGTGAAATAAATACTGTATATAGCAACAGAAGGTATGAAATAATGAAACAATGTGTATTTCCACATTGTAATAACAGCACCACACCTTACTCTTCAGGCTGACTGTCCTTATTCATAACTAAAAGTTAATCTGCCTCATTTTTAGGGCTGAACGATTAAATGTTTTCGAATCGAAATTGTGATTTGAAGGAACACGATTAGCCAATCGTGATGGCAGCAATGAAAATGTAGGTTAATTACACAGTGCTTCTGGCCCGTTTTAAACAGTCATACAGTTAGATTAGTTCCGTTGTCATCCTTGTGTTATAGATCTGCTCGCCAATCAGCCAAGCGTCATGCACCTCCTGTTATGGTCCTGCTCACCAATCAGAACGGGCACAGGACGTGTACATTTTACAACAACAAGCAAAACTAGAGGAAAACATGCAATAATGGCGTCAGCCAAACGACACAGGCGGCGGCTGTGCCGCGGTTTTGTCCGGCATCAAATCACAGTGAAGTGTTTCAGCAGCAGAGTGTGGATAACAGCTCTCTGTGAGCCCGCTGCGTTCTGCTCTCTGCAGCATAGACATATCCACATGGAGCATTTCAGAATAAGAGCGTCTGATTTTGCTGACTTATTCAGATTTTTCTTATTATTCAGTTGTCCTTGTTTTTTGAGATTCTCTATGCCGTTCTGTGTCTGACTTCCTGCCTGGTTCATCTGCTCTGTGCTGCTTGACGCGGTTTCCGTCAAAAATAGACTGGCAGTGAATATTGAACAAAAAAATGCAAATCAAATTATAAATATCTGGCAGAAAANCCCCCCCCCAAATCGTTACCCTAATTGGTATGATATGAATAAAATATTTACTGAGACATTCTGAGCCCTGAAACTGACATGATGGGATCAGCTGGTGGACTGATGTTTCCTTTACTTTATAAACAAGCATTGGCTGACTACAGACGCAGTGTTTGCAGAGAGCACACAAAACCCAAAGTTTTTCAGCCTGTCATCAAGTTAATTATGGAATTAAGCGTTAGTTAGCGTCAGCAGATATGACCTGCCGTTTTCCATTTCAAAGCGACGATCAGCTCAGGCAGAAAATGAGAAGCTGAATGTTCTGTACACTGAGCTGTGCTAATCAGTCAGAGCTCAATCATTCGCACCAGTGTGCCCAAATAACTTTTCACATTGGCACACACTAACATGCAAAACTTTAGGGCCCTGCTGTTTAGCTTTAAAGATATGGCCTTATGAACATCATGCTGCTACTTCCTGTATCTCTTCCCAGATGGCAGATGGGTAGCTTAATAACCTTTAATACAAAATGGGGCAGTTATTGTAAGAAAGCGGGATACTTGACCTTCTAATGTATTAATATTTATATTATATTGTTTAGTAAAAATGTCCCAGTGCATTTAGCATGTAATATTTAATTTGAATAAGACACACAAAAGGGCAGCTAAGCTTTTATAGTAGTGGTGGTGATGGCGCAATGGATAAGACGCCTGCCTTTGGTGTGAGAGACCCGGGTTCAATCCCCGACTGTGACCCATCCACCATTGTGTCCCTGAGCTCGTTGCTCCAGAGGCGTGCGACCTCTGACATGTGTAGCAATTGTAAGTGGCTTTGGATAAAAGCGTCAGCTAAATGAATAAATGTAAATGTTTAAACATGTAAGGAAGCCACAACACCAAAGGCCATTTTGGTTTGCATGTGAAAGAATGCAAATACTGGTGCCTCAACAACGCCCTAAACTATAGAAAGAACCCTTTTCCATCGTGGTATTTTTGAAAATACTTCACCAGAACAAGCAAAGAATTGTGAGGTTGATATCCTCAACACATCCACCTTTTTCTACCTGAAACACGGTTTGTTGTTGCAGCCTGTGACAAAGCCTGAGCATTGTGTGCCACAGAGAGTGAATTATTCTCCCTCCTGCAGGTTTGATCTGGCTGCATGATTCTGCATCACGAGCACGAGTCGTGCGCACAGAACGCATTCAGTTAGTCATGGGCTGGTTACACACATGTAAAGTTAGCGGAAGAGCGTTTGTGTCCGCTCACATGTCTCTCTCTCTCTCACCTCAGGGGTTCGATGACCAGCCTGGAGTCGAGCCACAGCGGTTTCTCTCAGCTCAGCGCCGCCACCACCTCCTCACAGTCCAGCTCGATGATTTCCAGGTAGAAACTGGAAGCCTAGGACTCCAATCCCCACAATCACTCCCCCTTTCCCCCCTTCCGCTGCCCTTACCATCAACACACAACTCTACTCCTGCCCTTCCTCGTCGTCTTTGGACCTACTGCACAGCCAGTCTCTATGGAGCTGAAGCATGCTTGCACAAACGGAAGACAAAGAATTAAAAAAAAAAAAAAAGAATCTGAGGCAAAAAGAAAAAAACAGACTGTATGTACAATTTAAAGGGCTGATTTTTGCACAAAGGTCATATATTTTTTTTGTGCCTGGCGTCTTTGCCGGGCAGCAGTTTGAATCAGAGCATCAGCAGAATGTTTGTTTGCGTCGTGTCCCTCGCAGGGTGGAAAGGTTCCAGAGATGAAACACCTTTTGTGGCACTGGAAGCCGAAAGAAGCAATATTCTCATCCTGAGAGCAACGGGACCGGATGAAGACACTGGAGGCACTGTTACATATATGCATTTACATCTACACTCACAGATACAGTACTGAGACGACGCATACCTCATTCATGTGCGTTGGCTGAAAAACTGGAAGTGCTGTTACATATAAACACCACCACACGCACAGTGTTTGCCATATTACCAGAGGAGTTTCTTCAATCTGGTGAATTGTTTATAGGTCAAGTGTGGGTGGGCGGGGGAAACTCTTAACTAGACCTGGGTCGAATATGATGCAATTAATTTGTTTTTTTAAACTGCATGGAGCTACGGAGTGGGTGGAGCTTACTGAATCACGACAATTCAGATGGTGTCAGCAAAGTTGCGCGCTGCCGGGGACGTATTTTCCCGTGGCTGTGTGAACTTTCTGTCGCTCACGTTGTTGTTTTATGTGGCAAACCCCGCCCTCCTGTCTCACGAGGGCTTTATCACACTTTGAAAAGCATTTGAATATTTGACCTGGGTCTGAGTCTTAGCGAAATAATCCGCTAGAAGCAATAACACGAGTTTGACTTCCTACTGTGTGAAATATTTCTACTTATCATTATGATATGTGTGTGGAGGATCATGGGAGCTGACTGCAAATGACCACCTTTTGTTGTTGTAAGCTGTGTACAGATACGGGCAAACTGAGCCAGTAAACGGCAACAACATTATCACTTCTCGTCTCTGTTACCATTCTGTCAGGAGAGAAACAAAAATAACTCGCCAGATTTTCTCCTGGACGTATTTTATTTTCTTCGGAGTGACGACGGCTGGTTGGTTTTCTGTCCAGCGCTTACACGGTCGAGGAGCTCGAGTCAAAATCAAGTCGTGAAGGAGATGCCTTGTCATTGATTTGTGAATGTGCTACTGATTGGCTAGTGCTCACTAACCAATGAAATGTCTGAATTTGGAGGGTTCTAAATTGGGCAGAAGTGCCGTCATTCTCCACTTATTTTTTCAGAGTGATGTAGACTTTGGCGTGCATTAGGGATGAATGTTACTTTGCGATTATCATTAGATGGTGCTCCAGTGGAGAACATATTGATACTGTACACGTGTTAGTGTTTGTTGGAGTTTGTTACTGTGTTTTCGGAGATGAGTACTTGATGGGGGTGAAGCAGTGTGGTGTGTTACTGCGTGCTCACGTGGTGATTGGGTTTACAGATCTATTATTAAATAAAATTTAACATATAGCCATTTTAAGAGTCATGTGTCAATAAATACCATTTTAGCCTTTGTAAGCATCACTTTAGAAACGTACCTGCTTTTTTCAAGGTCACCACTGTAATAGATGAGCGATTGTGAGCTGAATGACCATTTCTAAATGCAACACATCCATGCAACGATTTTTAAAATGCAGTTTATGTGGTTGATACGCATTGATGACTTCATGTAGAAATGATCACCGTTACCATGAGTCAGTGCATGTTGTTGCCATGGTTGCCGAGTGCAGCTGACAGCAAAAAAAAACAAAACGATAAAACACAGAGGCTTTCTCCTTATATGGGAATCATCCTCCTGAAAACACTGGCCCTGCCTGTTTTTAAATACATGAAACAGCTTGTTTTGAACTATTAATGAAAAGTCAAGGGTTAACTTGTGGGAATTATGTCATTAACTGCAATAACATGAAATGCTTTACTGAGAAAAACGTACCTCAGATTGTGTACTATTGAGTGTGTAAAAGAATGAATGTTAGAAACAGGGGGGGTTAAATGATATGCCTGTAAAATATCTAAGCCCCATCACGGCAGGTGTGTTTCTCTACCCGGCCTCTTCTCGCTCTCTGAAGCATGCCTAGAACCACACGACTAACTTTCCTTCACCTGGTTAATCCTTGAGGAGATTTCCATTTAATGGTTCGACTGACAGTGAAACAAGTAACATCAGATCCAGACCTGACAACTCTTACACTTCCTTTTCTCTCTCTTTCTGCTCTTTGTCACTTGTACACTCCAGTTTTGCTGTGTTGCTTTCAAACACTTCATTGGGTCTATCTTAGAAAGCAGAGTTGACCTTGTTTGAAGCCATAGGCATAAAGAAGAAGTGTGTTCAGATGTTTTTTTTTTTCCTTTCTGTTTAAATTCTCTGTTACAAACACCAGAAAACTCCATGGTCTGCTGTGTCCTGCCTCTCTGACTCTTTCATCAAGATCTCATTGACAAATGAGGGCTATAACTGTTTGTCTTGACTTTAACACATTCGTCTGTCTCTCCGCTTCCTTTTCTGACATCGTTGCATATCTTTTCTTGACCTTGATGTGAGGAATTATGTAATACGTGTTAATAAATGAGAATACGGCGCCTTTACATTTTTTGAAAACATTAAACTTGAATTATGGGGAAATAAAAATGCACTTGTGTCTCATTCATTTATATTCTGTGTCTTTGCTAGTTTTGCCTGTTATGATAGAAGTTAACTACATATTAACATATTGACTGTTTTATTGTCCACATTATCTAGTGATTGAAATAGCTGAAAATTGTGTTAATGTATCTAATTTTGTAGTCTCTCTGCATTCACTTTTTAATGGCTTGTTAATGAGATTTATAAAATCTGGATTCCTGTTTGCTGCATCACTGACTTCAATAATGATCAAAACAGATAATCTGTCCCCGCTGACCTGATTGTCCTCATTGCAAATTGCTGCTTTTCAGTCTGAATCGTCAGTACTGCCAGTTCTGCTGTGGGTGAGTTCAGGTCGGTGTTACAGCATGTAGGGGGAAACTCAGTGCTGTTGACTTTCTAAGGTGGAGACCAGAGGAAAAGGAAAGATCAAAAGCACAGAGGTTCTTGGTCGGCAAACATTGCGAGATCACATGATAGTGAAGAAAAACTGTAATCTGATTCAAGTGATGTCTGCAGAGCAGTGCATATGACCCAACATCTCTGTTTGTTCAGAATTTAGACAGGAAGTCATGTGACATCCATTTTCTTCACAGCAGTCAGGGCAGGCTCTAATTTCCTAATACTGGTGTGATTTATCAGTATAACTTGTGAGGCATTAGAAATGAATTCCATAACTTCATAAAACCAGGGCTAAAAACAGAGGTACACCAAAGTTGGCAGAAATATTTCAAGATTTGCACAATAGATCATTGTCCTACATGTTCCTGTAGAACCTTAGTCCATCAAACATTTCCAATATCTCTTTTCTCTGATGGATTATTCTCTTCAGTGGACTCAGTGGGCACTCAGTGTCCTGCCATTATCACACTCAAATTCAGCTGCCTTAGTCACTTAAAGAGAGAATACATCAAATATTTGGGGCTTGATATTATAAGAAAACATAATAACTAAAGTAACTGTCTGGATAACTGTTAAAAATATAGTGCTTTTTTAAAACATGGGTGGGTGCATCGAGATGCGGTGTCAGTTCAACAAAATATTTCATGGTGTCTTTTTTATCAGTGTAATTTCCACTTTCGGCCACTAGATGGCAGGATTTCCCCACATAACATCTCACTGACGCCAGACGCAGGCTCCGCCGTCACGTTGACGTCAGTACACGGAAGCCACAAACGGGGACACAACACTGGCGCTGCTTCTTCACGTTGCTTCTTTCAGTGAGTAAAAAAAACATAACTCCATTTCCAGGTGAGGGTGTCTTCCTCTTCATCAGGCCCACAACAGATGTCCGCTCCTCCTGCCGAAGATTTGGTCAAGCAGTGGGAGAGGTCAGAGTGCTTTTCTTACATTATATACCTGAACTATCTACACTTGATATTGCTGGAAATTATCTCCACAGTGTAGCTACTTGTTGTCACCTATGGTTGTCACTTACCTGATGGTGGAGCTTGGTAAAACCATAGACTGTATAAAAGAAATGAGATGCTGCAGATGTCACCACGGGTGGCCTGTGTTCCTCTCTGCCAGCAGCTCTGGACTTGGGCCACCGCTCCTCAGCAGGGCAGTGATTTGTGAGTTTGTATTTGTGAGGCCAGGTGTTGACGTGCAAAGCCCTGAGTAGAAGTGCAGGAAAGGTCCTCTCACATTCAACTGCTTTTATTTTCAGGAAACTCAACGTGAAAATATTTGTATGAACTTAAAANACGACTCTACAACTAAGACATAAACTGAATTAAGTTTCACAGACATGTGACTAACAGAACTTCAACAAAGGGAGATCAAAATCAAAAGTAAGTCAGTACATAGCGTGGCCTCCATCTTCCCTGTAAATCACAGCATTACTCGGACCATCACCCCGGAGTCCAGTCCTGTCTGGTCCAGTGAAGGTGGGTTTGTGTCCATAGGTTGCCAGTGATGTCTGTTATGGACCTGCCTTACAACAGGTCCACAAGCCCTCAGTCCAGCCTCTCTCAGCCCATTGCGGCGGGTCAGAGCACTGATGGAGGTAATGCGCTCACCTGGTGTAACTCGGGCAGCTGTTGTAGCCATCCTGTCCCTGTCCCGCAGTGATGTTCTGATGTACCAATCCTGTGCATGTGTTGTTACACATGATCAGCCACTGCGAGGACGATCAGCTGTCTTTGTAAAGCTGTCTTAGGCATCTCACAGTACAGACATTGCAATTTATTGCCCTGGCTACATTTGTAGTCCCCATGCCTAAGGCACTTTCATCCATATGAGCAGGGGCATTTTTCTTTTGGTGTTTTTCAGAGTCAGTAGAGAGGTCTCTTTAGTGTTCTAAGTTTAACTGTGACCTTATTTGGCCACCGTCTGGATGCTATTAGTGTCTTGACTGTGCATGTTCATTAAT
>JAPMOB010250498.1:0-35474 GCA_029875015.1 Lepomis gibbosus | reverse complement strand
CGTCTAGTTTTCGTTCGGTGAAAAATGTGCGTTGACGAAAATATTTTCGTTTAGTTTTCGTTAACGAAATTAACACTAATTCAGACTTTACTCAATGTTTTGGATAATGCTAACCAGTCACCTACCGTTGTCGCGATGTGTAGAGTAGCGAAACAACTGATAATGCATCACGTTACGTGCTGTGGTGACGTTAAAAAAATGACCGGCCTGACAGAGGAGGAGGCCTGACAGTGGACGTCTACAGATACTGGCAAAATAAGGTTCCCACCTGAACGTGGTTACTCAAGTTGAGCAATTCAAATTCGGATTTAAATAATTCAAATTCAGATTCTACTGACACAAATCCAAGGCCAGGGGCCACATTCAACAAAGACTTCCAATGCATCAAATGATAGCTTGATGCTGAATGCACTGACCTGCCACAAGGCTTATCCTCTGTGGTGTTGAGTTGGAAGATGTTTTCAAAGTTATAGAGACTGAGCACATGCTCGTTGAGCGTGTCAAGCTCGATACAGCCCTTGAAGTTAGGCAAAGCGAGCGGGGAAGGAGGCTATGAAAATGGAGAAAAGAATAAAGATAAATAAATTAGAAGCTAGACGCATATATGCATATGATTTAAATTTACATTTCCTTGAAACTCCTAAACTTATACTGTGTCAGTGTGCATCTAGTGTGAGCAATAGGAGCTAAAAGGCTGAGTGACTCAGTTAACTGATTATTAATAATTGGAAGAGTAGAGGTAGAGTGACTTCTACAGATTTAAATGAGGAGTTTCCTCCATGACTGAGCTCACAATCCTTCTTATACTTACTGTGAAAGTAGTAGGGTATCCTCCCACGTAGAAGACAGTATTGTCGGTTAAGAGGTTGAGCAGCCCCTGTTCTCCTTTAGCCTCGGCATAGGCTAAAGTGACTCTATGGTCCCCCTCACTGGCTTCTGAAGACATGGCCATTTGACCGTACTGGAGGATCCTGTGTTCACCCACACAGACAAATACATTTAGATAGAGAATAAGGACAAAATGTATGATAAACAAATGTATAAGTAGTCACAGTGGCTGCATGAAAGGCATGCAAGCATGAGCACACAAGGGTTTGACAGCTGACATGTTTTGTTAGTCAATACGCTAACTAGCACAATGAATTGAAATGTTTGTAGGCATAAATGTGTTTCTGAAACAGCATTTATAGAAACTCTATACATTTAAAGTCAGTAGCATTGGTTTAACTGTAATAAAACAACAAGATATTCATAAGAAGGTGGACCTTTCTTGAAAAAAATGTACAGTGAGAAAGAAGGTTAAGATTTGAAAACCAGGATATTTTACTGCAACTTGCTTACATTATCCAACACACCTGGTGTAAAATGCCCTGGGAGTCAGGTTATAACAAACATACAGTATACATTTATTTATTTAATATTTCACTGATTATGCTCATTCAAATTGGAAGAAAAATGTCATGTCGTTATGTGAAAATCCTTTCAAGAACAAAACACTGATATAATGAAAAAAGACAAAAGTTTATAGAAATGCAATTTTAAAAAATGTGCATGTTACCATTTCATTGTGTATGCACAGACATGTGTGTGTGTGTGTGTTACCTCTCCAGCACTACGCTGTTGAAGTTTCCATTAGACATGACGTCTTCAGCCATCAGCACCTCAGCAGTTTCTCCTCCAATGTTAAAGTACCAACGCAGTCTCTTCCCCTCCAACGTCATGCCCAGGAACTCCTTAGTGGACTACAAATACCAGATAGAGAGTAATAACTTACCACAAAACCCATTTCATAGTCATAGTCAGAATCCTTGCAAAAGATCTCCTTATTGGACTACAACTCAGAGAAACTCTCCTGCATCACCAACAAAATGGAGAACATATGAGGAACCTAAGAACGAATGTGTGTGTATGTGTGTACATATATTTTTTTCAGGGTATATACAGGAATCTTTAAGTAAAATTCAATACCTTTTTAAGACCTTTTCAACATATTTTAAGACTGCAGCGCCACTTAGAGCTAACCGATTAAATCAGCCACACACCTTTTAAAATGGACATTTGAGTTTTTAAAAGGAATTTAAATATATTTATAACATAGTGATTGCCTATATGTCATCAGGTTGTAACGCCACTTAAAAATTGAAACATGCACCAACTGTCTCAGTTGCCTATAACAGCCTGTATGAGCAAACAGTTTTCTTTTTGAAGGACTGGTTAGATTTTTCTGGAAAAAGAAACTGTCTTACAAAAGCTATGACATTTATGTACGCAGCATTACAGCAAATCATGTGAAACACAGTGTAAGTTCACAGTGCACAGTTAGTTTAAACTAGACAATGTGAGTTTGCCTGCTATGACATGTGTGACAACTTTAATTGACCACTTGATTAATACAACAAAATTCAAACAGACCAGGAGGGAACAAAGATGAAGAGAATAAACTAAGTGATGAATCACGTAAGTAGCGTACAGATTCAGCTGCTGGCGGCGCGTCTCACTCTTGTTTTTCAGGAACGGGGCTGTTCAAGTGGCCACAGAGCGAGCGGACACCTGGGTTAATCCCGTTACTCCTGATCGCCAGTCCGACTATGTTTTGGACGATTAGCACTGAGGGTCCGGCAGGGAGGGAGATTACTGTCAGTTGTACTCGTAAATCTTTTTCTGGTTTGCACAGATCTATTTTTTGGGGCGTTTAAGAGGGCGCTCAGTGGATCCCTGCGCCAGTCGTTACAGAGACGAATCACAGTAGCTGCTCTCTGCCTGTCTGGTGTTTTTGTCTGTGCACTATAGATAAAAACGTTCACCGACACTTTTAGCAGACTAACTTTGGGGCAAACAGGATTTTCACACTGAAAAAAATATCTTCAAAATTTAATACCTTGTAAAATGGCGATTAAGACTTTTTAATACTTTTTAATGGCCTTAATTTTTGCTAAATTGATTTATCACCTTTCAAGACTTTTTAAGACCCCGCGGACACCCTGTCTTTTATTTCAGAATAAAACAAGAACAAAAATAAAAAAATGTAAATTAAACTCCCTACAAAGAGATTAAATATATAAATAAAAACTCATTATCTTCTACGTTGCCATTGTGATGCTTACATCTTTGTTTCCAAGGTAGAAGACAAACTGTCGCGTGTTGTCATCCTGCCGCCTGGCTCGCGCCGCCTCCGGCAGAGTGATGTAGAACTTCATGGAGGTGTAGGCAGCCAGGTCGGCAACGTTATGTGGAGTACGGACCTGAACGCCAGACCGCCCATTAAACTTCACCGGGATGGCCACCTGGATGGAGGAAAGAGGCAGTGAAAAGGCAATAAAACACATTAAATGCTGATGTAAAAAAAGGTTTTACAAATCCAACTTCGGATGTTGTTGTTTTGTATGTATGTGTGTGCATGTACCTTGCTGGCAGCGTTGCGCGCCTGCTGAATGAGCTGTCGGATGCGGTTGATGTTCTGAGAGATGTTTGGCATCTGGGCGGAGTGATTCTGCAGTTTATCCAGCTTCTTCATGAGCATAGGAATAGTCTCACCCAGCGTTTGCACTTATAACATAGAGAGGGTCATTTATTGAGGGCGTCAATTCATTTCATTTATTGCTTCTGGATATTTGATGTCTGGCATTAGTTAATGTACAGCTTAATTCCATTATTTATAGTTTCCAAGAAGAGAGGTGAATATACACTTTTATTTTTATTAGTATTGATGAATAGTAAAAATTAAATTAAATTAAAACTAAAATTAATTAGTTGGAATGTTTTTGTATCTTTTAAGCCATCTATGTGTATTAATAGGAAAATAGGGTTGAAGAGGCTAAAGCAGAGGCTAAAGCAGTAAACATGGCAACGTGGCAGTAGACATATTAGTTAAATATGTATATGTGTAGAAATCACATGATAAAACACAAATTGTGGGGAACAACAAAAGTATTTTTGTAGGATGTTTCTTCTGTAATATACATGCACACATTTAAAAGCTCCTACCAGTCTTATTGGCCTCCATCAGTGCGTTGTTGATATCATCATTGGTGGCGTTAACGTCCCCGTAGGTAAGCTGCCACTGGTCCAGCTGCTCTTTAATGGGACCCAGGACATTGTTGATCTGTGTGACCGTGGTGTTCGCCAGCTCTGCTGCTTGCTTCGCCTCGAGAATCTCTTGACTTGCATCTGTTCATCGCAGAAAAAAAAATAATCATAGAAACAGTGAGAATTAATAAACAAATCGGTAAGTAAATACTTAAAATAGGATTTATCTTCACACACAAAAACAACTATTCACACAATCTGTCAGATTATTACATTAGTGCATGTATTCATTCAGATTCTTCACATGGATGTATGTGTGTGTGTTTGTGAGTGTGTTGAATGTGCGTACTTGTAGTGAGGTTGAGGTTGTTCTGAACTGTCTTCAAGTCCTTCAACACATCAACCTGTTTGGTTTTGGCGTCATCCAGTCGCCTCTGAGCAGCTTCCACCTTCGGCTTTAGGTCTGTGCAGCAGAAAAACTCTTCAACTACTTCAAGATTCAAGTGTCTACAAAACTCTACTTTTACTTGATTTCATGACCTCCCTTATATAACATGCTCGTACATTCATATATCACTTAAATCAAGATAATTATGTAGAGATGTGAGTTTACCTTCGTTGAGTTCATCATTTAGCTTTTCGACTTTCTCCTTCAGCTCAAGGCTTTGATTCCTCAGAGAATCAGCTTTCTCACTAAGATCCTCGTCCTTTAAGTTCTAAACAGACAAACATAAATATCATAGGCCAGGCATTAACAAATAAATAACTAAAGCCAGGTGTGCAATGTGCTAATACACGGCCGAAGCATAAACGTGTGCGTGTGTGTCCTGTACCTCCAAAGTGTCATTAGCAGCCTTGTCTGCAATCTTGGCAGCCTCCTCTGCCTCCTTGATGCTGTTGATGATGTTGTTGTAGGTGTGTGTTACATCCACAAATCCGCCTTTCTTGGTTTCTGCAACCAAACTACAGACCAACGAAAACAACAAGTCGAAAGGATTTTAAACTTGTGATATAGTAAACTTGTAAGTATATAGAAGATTTTGAACATCTTTGCTAACTTCTGATATTATTTACGTCACCACAGTGTCCAGCAGTGAACCTTGTTTGTCTGCCTCCTTTATAAGATTAACTATCTTAATATACAGTTAAAGCTGAGAAGCTAGCTCGTCTCTTACCTGGACAAGTTCATGGCTAAAGCGTTTAGCAGCTCGGCGTGTTTCTCTGCTTGCTCCACCAGGGGAATTTTGTTGTTGACCCGACCAAAGTTTTCCACTTTCTTATTCAGTGGTGTCCTGGCGCCGTCCAGCTGGGCCGCTAACCGCTCGTACTCCTGAGATAGATGTTCGAAGTGTTAAAGAGACACATACAAGCGCAACTTTCGTTTGATTCCAGATAAGGACTTTTGTTACATGTTATCACGCCCCCATCTCTCCCTGCGAACTTAAACAAAATCGCTCTACTGATCCAAATTGAACAAATCTGATATGAAACACTGTTTTTCAAAATCTTGCACTAAACTTAAGGAATGTTACTTAAATCCCCCAGTCAAACACCAATACCAATTTTATTCAAGAACCATTGTTTTTTGTATAAAGTAACTGAATTATCACATTATTATCATTAATAGTTTATTTTAATAATTGTTCCTCTGAAAAATGCTACTGCTTGTCAAAACCAAGACATATTGTCAATGTAACATCGGCCTATATTGTGTTTTTGTTGTTTTTATTCCACTTTATTTAGTTTTTATGTAATTTCATTGTATATTAATTATATATATTTTTTGTTTATATGTGAATTTGTGCTCTGGCAACATGGCAACTGAAACATTCATTTTCTGCCTCTACATATCAAAGTTTCCTCCTCACTAGAGGAAGAGGTTTCCAGGTGACAACTATCACAACAGAAAGGAAACTCTTTAATCCACTGCAGCAAAGTCGCAGACATCAACCCAAGGATCGCTACGTGATGTCACGTCACACGGAAGCGCTTCCGCCGGCTACACGTACAGGTCCGTGTGCGGCGGTGGCGTCACAAAGCTACTGAGAAATGTAGTTAAACTAGTAACGGAGCTACTTGTAGCGACGCTGCTGCCCAACGCTGCTCGTACGGTGGCCGTGTTGAAGCAGGCTCGGTGGCAGCAGGGCGCTGAGACGATGATGCGCCGGCTCTGTCTTGTTGCAGCAAAGGAGGAGCGACTTTCTGCTCTTAAGTTTATTCCACGCACAGTCAAAGGCTTCACCAGGTTTGTCGTGTCGTCTCTTGGCAGCAGTTATCTTACGTTGCAAATATTGTAACCAAAATGTGATTCAAACACGGTAAACAAAATCATTTAAAAGACAGTAAACTGCTGACTTTTTATACCAAAAGAGAATAACACAATGTACTGAGAATATTTTGTATTATTACAAAACAAATGTGGTTATACTTTGGGTTTCAGACAGCCATGAGACATACAGCTCAAGTGGCTGCTGTTGATTGTGCTGTGTGTTTCCGAACACTTTCACAGTCACTTAGATAAGACGACAAAAAAACTTTAAAATCTTGACCTGAGCTGGAGTTTCTTTTGTCTTTTGTGAAGTTGCTCAAGAGATTTAGATTATAGTTTGAACACCTGGCGTAGATGTGTTGCAGGTAAGCTTTGCAGAGCTTTCCTACAAATGCTAAAATGTTTAAATCTGGGTGTTTGTTCTAACCTCCTTGGAGTCTTGCAGCATGGACAGCATATCGTTGACTTGAGCTACATCATCTTCAGCCATCTGTAATTGGTCATTCACCACCTTCTGCTCTGACAGCAGGTCTTCTATCCTCCTCTGCAAAAGAGAGAGAGAGAAAGAGTCAATATCCCTTTTGATCACTGTCCTCTACGCACCGTCCTCATTGTTCTTGATGATTTTCCAGCTCACCTTGTTGTCCTCCAGGGTTTTCTCATTGACGTTGTTGATCTCTGCGGCTCTGGCGGTGTTGTTCACAGCTTCGTTTAGGGCGTCTCGGAGATCCATCATTCCAGAGTGGAAGCGGGCCAGATGGTCTCTGATAGCCTTGGCCGAGTCGTTGTTGTCTCCGTAGGGACCTGCCAGCTGTTTGTTTACACGATCCAACACTAGCAGAGGACAGAGGGAGACAACACTTAGAGAGACGCATTGTAAGAATGGCATCACACACAGGGCCTGATTTACTAATATCCTGAATAAAGAAATTGTGTGTGTATTCTAAAATATTACACGTGCATTTGTATAATCTGTTATGGCTGATTTACTAAGAATTATTGCGTAGATGACAACAGGGGCAAACACAATGAAGGTGGGAGTATTTAAATGACATTTTAATGGTTTCCGCATTGGAGATTCTGGAGGGAAAACAGCCAGAGCGTAAAAACCTTGGTTTGTTTTGTTCAGTGCGTCCCGAGTATGTGGAAATTGTATGTACTTGCCCGTCCGGCCTAAGATTGCTCTAAGTACTTGGGACAGCACACCTGAAAAACTGCTTCAGGAAACAGCAGCAGAAACAGATACAGAATGAGCTAGACGCTAGAAAATGCCAGCAGATCGTGCTTAATCCAGTCAGAGGCAAACAATCACCGACCGGTCGCTCCGCGATCTCCTGTCCTTGGCCCTGTACGCCGCATTCCCTCTCTATTCCTACAATGGGTTGGGTCACTATAACCACCGGCGCGCTGTGAAAAGTTGGTGTTCGTTCACTCTGACTGGATGAATTTAACGTGTGATCCGTGCACTACTGCAGCGGGAGCTCTCCGCACCACCATGCAACTTTCTAAATCAGTCCATCTCAAGGAGAAAAGACGTCAGGTCTAAACGAAATTTGCTTTATTGGCATGAAAGTTAATACAACAGTGTTGCCAAAGCTAAAGGAATATACAAAACAATTTGATTCATATAGTTAAATAATAAATAAATAAATAAAACAAAATAATTGTATTTCTATATATTGGATATAGAATAATATTATCTAATATTGTTAATTTCTCTATGTTTTCTTTTATTGTGGCTGTGTCTGGCAAAAATAACAGAAGCCATCTCTGCGCAACACTTGGCGGTTTGCACCTTTCTTTCAAAATGTATTAAATACAGACGTGTTGCACTCATGTGAATTTGCGTTTAGGCTTGTTAGATCACATTACGTGTGGTAAATAAATGTATTTGCATGCTATGCCCCAATTTGCATTTTTATTAAAGCAAAAGCACCAAATGAACAGAAGGTGCTATCTTGCGCTTTTGAAAGATGTCACTCTGCGTGCACACCGTTAACAGATCAGCTTACATGCTAATTTGCAGGTGATATCAAGTTTGCATACGTTTTTACTTACGCAAACCTTCCGTAAATAGGGCCCATACAGTTTGTTTTATGTTTTTTTTGGTCTGGACTGTTATAGAGAGAGAGTTCTTTTGCATTTTTATATTAGTATCACAGGTTTTAACCCTTTTAGCTGTCTCTCAGTGGGGAGTCGGCACTAAGTCAAACATTCACAGACAGATTTATGCATCTAGTATTTGCATTAATAGATTAGACACTCATCTTTTTGGCCATTGTCATTTTCAAAAGCTAATATAATCCAGATATAATACATGTCAAATGAAACCTTAAAATATGGTTTCTCCGTTAGCTTAACGCATGGCGGTCCAACAATGTATTAAATCCATAAAGATAATGTTTTCATCTCAAAATTTAACATTTGATTAATTTAGGCAGACAAGTACCAACAAGGAGTTTGGTGTTAAATCAGGGGCTTTCACATGTGAAAATCCGTGCAAGTTTATGTGTTAATACATTTTGATTCATTCAGATAGTTTTGGTTTGGTTTCACACGCACTAAAGACCTTTACATGACAGACCTGCGTCCTGTCATAATCATCTATCTGGGCTGCGTCTCCCAATACTTGACACTGATTGGTTTGTAAACAGTTGCGCCGGTGGCTTTAACAAGAATGAATGAATGAGGGATGAACATTTCATATCGTTTCCACTGTATGGTTATGGCATTACTACCTGCAGCACCAACTAGCTGTTTTCTCCCAACGTCTTTCTGCAACGTATAATTTAGTCTGTGTGACCTAAACATATTTTTAGAGATTTTTTGAACATTTATAAAATGAGCACGGTAAGTGCAGGAGGAATTTGATCTGTGTTTTGTGAATGTGTGCTTTTGTCTGAGTGAATACACTTACGTTTCTCTGCCTCTGTCTTCTCCCTGTCGGCCAGTTTCTTCTGTCCCACACAGCTCCTGTACCTCATCTCCCTCAGCATGGCCTGCACCTCCCTCATCTTCCTCTCCCTCTCCTCATCATCCTGCTCGGCCTCCGTGTCGTTCAGTGAGGACCGGTTCGCCGACAGCAGGATATCTGTGGAAAGCAGTAAAAAAAAAAATTAGACTGGTCAGTATATTTTGTTTGTGATGAGACAGTAACACAACTTCTATCCTGGTTCATATTAGGTTTTCTAGATATTTTGCAAAATGCTTTACATCTGATCCAAACCAGATTTATGTATTTTTTTTTATGTTTTCATTAGAGACAAAATTACTTAAAACTTACTTTCAACCTTTAAATGTTGATGGTTTGTATAGAGCCTCAAAGCTACATAACAAAACAATATTTTGAGATATGTATGCATAATGGAAAAATACCATAAGCATCACTCACAGTTTCATCTAATAACATTGGTGATGCAGCAACGCGACTTAAATTAATAACCTGCTACATATTTATGCTTTTATTTTTGATGAACTCTCCTCTGTCCCACCGTTTAAATCCATGGTTATGTTGTTAATGAATGACAGCAGGTCTTGCGCCCTCTGGTGTGTGTTAGTGGTACTGTCCCGCAGGTCGCCAACCCTGTCAGTCATTGCCGTCGCCTGGAAACACCACAACACATAACACTCTCAGTTTTGCACGAAAACAGAGACATTTCAAATACTTTTATGTTGTGCTGATAAAGTCGACTGTCTGATAAAAGGTGGAGCGAAAACTGGAAACATTCCCTCGTTATTTCTAACCCAAGGAAAACAAAAGTGTTGTTGCTCTTCTACATTCTCAACAAACTACAGGAAAGGTAGAAAAATAATTTAATAAATAGATTTATTGAAATCAAAACAAACTAAAGTATAGGTTAGTGATCCCAGTAATTATCAAAGCATTATCTATTTATCACTATGTCACAATATTTACAGTAGTGTTCTAAAAACATGGGGGAAAAAATCAAATTTGTGCTTTCTTAAATACGAAAAACTTATTCTCAAGTATTTCTGATCTCATACTTTGACAGATATTAGTGAAACTTCATGTAAAGATTAGAATTTCAAAAAACATTATTGTTTGTCTGAATATAATAATATAAAGAAAATCAGCAATAAAATGTAATTATTAATGCATACGGCCTTACAATGCTGCCATTTTTAGAACAGTTTTAAGTTCCAAAAATGACTGAATTTGTTTTTTTTAATCTTGTCTGTTGGCTCTCTTTTGGTCAGTAAACACTAACAATGTGCCACCAAGCAAGACTCATAAAACATAAAAGGTGGACTAGATGTGTTTAACCAAATTTAAGCCTCTATAAAACAAGATTTGGTTCATTCAGACTGCTCAAGAAAGAGAGTGTGTGTGTGTGTGTGTGTGTGTGTGTGTGTGTGTCACCAGTGACCACACCTTCTCCTGCAGTTCATCAATATCCTCACTGATATTTATGATGTCAGCATCCAGCAAGTCGGCACGATTCCTGCTATCATCCAGCGTACTGTTGTAGTTTTCTATGGTGTTCTGTAATCATGGGAAAATGAGTTTATTACACAAAAAAGCCTGTATATATCACACCAACCGTACCGTCTATCGCTTGAGCCAATGTGGCTAAAAACATGTTGTTTCTGTGTAGTCTTGTTTTACTATATTCAAGGGGAGACTTGTGGGATTCGACCAAGCCCCCAGGAAGTGTGGCGTGCTTTGAAGCCCATTTGACATAGTGGCCACACCGTGGAATTACCACTTCCGGGTCAGTCATGTGATGCACACTGGCCCCAAAAGACCTTTTGTGGACTTATTATGAAAGAATCGTCTGTAAAAGGATTGATACATTTTTTTGAGTTTCACCCCCCTCCCTCATGAAATGACTCAGAATTTGATCCATTCTGTCCTATAAGTTTCTCCATTAGTTTATAAAGTCCCAGGATTAAATTTTATCCCCACTGAGGTTAGAGAAGGGGTAAACTGGAGAATAGCCACTCTAGTGCGCTTTCTCTATGAGGCGGAATTAAAGGAAACACTAGTGCACTTGTGCCGGTGGGGATGCACAATGCTTAATTAAGGTAATTAATGTTATTTTATACACTGTGCAGCTTTCATAGGAATGAACATCAATGCGTCCAACAGCTTTGTGGGGACCAGAATCCGGGACCCCTCAAGGCTGTTTGAGGGTTAGGCACTTAGTTGTGATGATTTATGTTAGCGTAAAGGGCAAGTGAATGCATTATGTTAATGACGTCAATTATAAAGATGCGTGGCGAAATGGAGTGTGTGTGTGTGCGTGCGTGCGTGCGTGTACACTCACAGCGATGTCCTCCATTGACTTGTTGAGATTGTGCAGCTGAGCCCAGGCCATGGAGCTGGCATTGAGACGGCTCAGCTGACTGGCTACAGAACTGAAGTCTTCGTTCATCTTGTCCAGATCCTCCAACAGGACGATGACACAGCTGTCACACGCTGCAAGAGATTAAATTTCATTAACCCATAGTTTTGCAGAAATTGATCTGTGCTCCTTGTTAGACTACTGGTATTTGTTTTCTTTTTTAAAACATAAAAGGAATTCCTGCCCAGTTGCTGTCACATGTGAGAGTGCGTGTTTGTTTCACGTACGTTCACAGTGCATGCCATGATGATCCTCCATGGGCACGCTGTAGTCATCCCTGCAGGCGTCACACTGTTTTCCTGTCATCCCGTCAGGACAGCGGCACTCTCCTGTCCGGGGGTCACAGTGACCTCCTCTACAGTTGCACTCTGGAGAGACAGAGGTGTTGCACAGAACAAGTGGGTTTATTTTACTTGAACCATTTTGCATCCGCAGTGTGATTAAACCAAAGTATCCACTGCATATTAACACTGTAAGCTATGATCAGATATCATTGCAAATATATTTACTCTTCCTGCTACAACTACTAATGTTATACTAACGCTAATTTAAAGCTCTAATCTGAGATTGGTTTTCAACATCCATCCTGCTAAACTGTGTTCACACTGTTGTGATTGCAGCTGCAGCCCATAGTTTGAACTTTGTACACCCTGCTGTGCTGGCTATAGTTGAAACGTGGACGAACCAGGCTCGTGTTTAGGCTGCAAAGATGCTGTTTGTCTGATAAACTTTCCAATAACATTTTGCTAAGTGGTTTAATAAAACTAAATGAATAGGTTATCTTTTAAAATGATAGTAACATTGTTAAAAAAAGCAAAAAGCACCACAGGATGAAAAAGACAGAACAGAGGGAGTAATAACCTGAGCATGCGTTAAAAAAAAAAAGATAATTACAGAGTCACACACAAAAAAGATATTATAGAGTCCACGACCCATTACTAAAGTATGGCGAGTAAATAAGTGCTTTGCTGTGTACTACGTCACGCATTCACTCACTCTTGCATCCGTTGGGCCCGTAGTCCCAGTATCCAGGAGCGCACTGTCTGCAGTTTGGCCCATTGACTCCGGGCCGACAGGCGCACTGACCGTTCTGAGGGTTACATGGCCGGACGAGAGCCGCAGAAGCGTCACAGTCGCACTGCTGACAGCCAGAGCACGAGTCGAAGCCAAACGAGCCATCCTGAGAGAAAAACGGAATCAGGTAGAGGCACAAAGAAGGATTGTAGCGTGCTAACAGTTTGGATTGGTTTGTCTGTTGCTAAAATACCATAACAGTAAACAATACTGACTGCTAATTTAAAATACATTGTTATTTGATTATTGATGTTTGATGCGATATTGCAAAACTTAATCATCTGGCAAGAATTAAATTTTCAGATTTATGATCCACAATGAAGATAATGAACAAAGAATTTAAAAAAAAACAAACTCTTACCACACAGCGTTCACAGTGCGCCCCGCTGACTCCTACTTTACAGCGACACTGTCCAGTTTGTGGGTCACATGACTCGGTGCCACACGGAGAACAGTTGCATTCTGTGTTATAGGAAAGAGAATAGTTTTAATTTGCTGATACATCATGTAACAACATAATTCACTGTTAGCTGTTACTGTTTAACTGAACAGCTTCATTAGATCAAATGAATGCATCTGATGAACTGAGGTTGGAGCTGAACTCACTGGTGCAGTTTTTGGCAGTGATGGCGTCTCCATAGTGACCGGGAGCGCAAGTTTCGCAGTGAGGCCCGGCGGTGTTGTGCATGCAGCTGAGACACTCGCCGGTCAGCGGGTGACAGTCGGTAAACAGCATGTTCGGGTCCGTGTTGCCGTTGCAATGACACAGCTGGCACCTGCTGCCAAGCACCATGGGGTTGCCGTAGTAACCCGGGGCGCACCTGCATTAAGAGGACGATAAAGTGATGCAACACATAGCAGGTAAAACGCACAACAAAAACAACAGCATGTGGTGGAAATCCGCTCCTGAGCCCAGCCAACAACCTGCACCTGTACCTCGTCGGCCACCTCGTCAGCCTGCCACACCTGCCAGTACTCAACCTCATCTCTGCCAGTATTTCTACCCCGGTTCTTCACTCAGTCCCCTCTTGATCGTCGTTACTCCATACCCGGTTCATTCACCCTAGTCTCCGTCAGTCGGCTGGGCTCGTTCACCTGCCCTTCCTCCTCGGTCTCCCCCACGGCGTCCTTCCAGTTATCCCTCACCTCCTCGCTTCCTCGGCCCTAGTGTTCCCCCGCTGTCTGATCCCAGTTTCCCCAGTTCCCCGTGCCTGTGTTTCACTGGCCTCCTCCTCTCCCTCCACTGCAGTCCCTCTTACCCTTTTCCCTCAATAAACCTCCTTTCCTCCTCTCTTTCACCACACCACCCCTCGTAACATAAGGAGGCAGTAACCATTGTAGTTCTTTGTTAAAAACAAACATTAGAACCAAATAAGTAAATTAATTGAACACTTTTTTGATCCCTGGGGGGGAAATAGGTAATAAACCTCTAATCCTGTAATGCATTAAAAATAAACAAAACTGTGTGTATCTTTGAGCCACAAAAGGCCCTTAAAAAAAGTCCTTAAAATAGAAAATAGTGTTTAGTGTGTGACATCTATGTACTGAAAACATAGACGGTAAGAAAAATAAAGTTGTTTACAACGAAAACCGTAGTGAGGAGGTTTTTTTTACCTTTCGCAGTGTGGTCCGGCGTAACCCGGCATACACAAACACTGCATCCTGTCGTTTTTCTGCACACAACCCTCTGCAAAGCTACACAGACAAAACATAGTTATTATAATATACGTTCGAATGGGAAATCAGGGGAGTTAAAGATGACACTAATGGTGAAGAGAGGGTTTAAAAGAATGAGGGATATGTAAAAGGTAAAAGGAGGAAGTCAGAAAAAAAGAGATGTACTGACTTGTTCGATGGGACCCTCAGTGGGCAGGGACAGCTGGAGCACGACACTGCGTGTCCGTCAAGACTGTTGTTGCCAAGGAAACCACCCTGGCACTTCTCACAGTGGTCACCGGCCGTGTTGTGCTGGCAGCCCTGATGGACAGAGAGAAAACAGACAATGACTAAACTATAAACGATGCTCGGAGATATCAAGAAAAACAGAAAGGTTTGTGTCTTTCAACAAGAGGAAGAAAAAGATTTATCTTTAAAAATCCTCACCACACATTTTCCAGATCCATCCAGACACTGGTCTGAGTGTCCGTTACAGTTACAGGGAACACATTTACCCAGAAACAGCCCAATAGTGTCTCTGTAGTAACCTGGAGCACATTTCTATAGACAGGAGAGGAACAACATGTACGTAAAGGATGAGAAGATTATTTTCATTACTGATTTACATTTGTGTTTGAAGATTAATCTGCTGACTATTTTCTAGATTCGTGGATCTGTCTTTTTGTCTGTATATAAAATGTCAGAACATTGTAAAAGAATTACTTTTTTTTCTTCAGTAAAATTACATAACTCAGAAAAAAGCAGGAAATCATTGAGTTTAAGGAGCTGAAATCAGAGCACATTTTGAATTTTAGCTTAAAAAAACGAATTAATTGATAAACACAGTGGTTGTCAGTGAATTTTCTATGGAACGCATCAGTTTATCGTCTGCTTGACTCAGATATACGTGCACCTATGTCTGTTGTTTAGTTGGGTTTTGTTTTCTACAAACAAAACATATGCTATATCAGAACATTTGAAAGATGTTTTAAACTGTTCTTAAGATCATTTATATTTGTAGATCCAACAAATAAGCATACAGAACCAAAAACATAAACTTGTGTGCGAAGGTAAACAAACTATTAGTTGAATAATAAATATTTGAAAACTTAGCAGTCAGCTGAACTTTCTAATAACCGATGTGCTGCCTCACCTGACACGAGTCTCCCAGGTAGTTGGCGGGACACATGCAGATCTCCACGTTGTTGGCATGGCGGCCGGCGGGCAGGCTCTCTGCGCCCTCCAGCACGGCGCCGCGGAGAGACACGGAGTGGGCCGACTGGGAGTGCAGGGCTCGGATCTGCAGAGACTCCAGACCGACCAGAACCATCATGAGCTCCTCCCGAGACACCACGTTACCGGTCTGAGCGTGACGGAAACTTCCCTGTGACGAGAGGAAGGAGGAGAGAGATGAATGAAGGATCACTGAGAGGAATGTTCTCTGGAGAAATAGAAACAAAGTATGGGGGCAGTGATGACTGTCGCCCAGCTGATGGAAAATACAATGAGGAAGAAAATTAAGCAACAAATAAAGAAATAAGTTAGAAAACACGCACACTCTGGTGAGCATTCAGGCAGCATTCAATTCTACATCAAGTAGAACTAATATGTCAGTTTTGAGAAACGTAAGTAGAACATTTTTCATAAACAACACAATGATTCAGAATCTTTCTGCTTACATTCATTTTGCCATCCAGTCATGTGAAATGAAGATTTGATCACAAATAATATATTTCCCATAAAGCCCAGCCCCATGTGCAATAAGCAGTTGTTCAAATTTTCACGAGGCCAGAAAGAGGAACAGCAGGATCGTGAATACATTAAGTTTTCAAAGGATATTTTAAAGCAATACTTCCTAATATTGCGTTTCAGGAGCTCTGCTTTAGGGGGCAGTGGAAGATAATATAAACTGCAAAATTCTACATCCACTGACTTTGTAGCTCTTGTTTCCAGCTCAGGTTTGACTGAAAACTTCTGTAAAGAAAAAGTGGATTTCCCTCCAGTGATCATTTCTAAAAAATCACAACACTATTTTGGAAAAATCCGATATGTTGCTTAAATTCAGCTTCTCGTGTAAATCTTTACCTCGACCATGTGAACGATTCCCAGGTGAGGCTCTTCAGGTGAGGAGTACTCTCTCTCCATGAACACCAGGGTCATCTGGTTACCCTGCAGGGGAAAAACACTGTATATTTGAATAATACTCTTTGTGTGTACATGCATGATTATACGTCTGTGCATGTGTTCGTGTGTCTTGATTCTGACAGACTCCTGTCGATATATGTCTTTTTAATTTGTGTTTCTGTATGTGAGTGTTGAGTACCTTGAGAATGATGTCAGGCCTGGAGGCTTCTGCAGGCAGAGACAACACGTCGCCTCTCATGGTTTGAGTGTGGAGACGATACCTCAAAGAACCTCCATAGGATGAGACCTGGGGAAACAGGGACAGGTTTAGGAGATATTAGAATGAAAAACAAACAGGTATGAGGTAGAAAGTAAAGACTAAAGCATTAGAAAGGCAGGACAAGCAGACACAGAGACAGACATATAGCTTTAATCTTATGCTCATCTTAATCCATACAACAAAGGATTACAGTCAGACTGTACCTTCAAACAGCAACAAGATCTAAGGCTGGATAAAACAGCTGTGAAAGATAAAACGTCTTTATTTCTATGGTAACCATGTAGGTTTTGGCAAAGCTGACATTTGAAGCTGATTTATAGAGCATAACAGGACTAAGTCTGGGATTTGAATCAAACCCTCAGCCCGCAGGAGCGATGCTGGTTGTCACACAGACAGATCACACGTGAAGCGTCTAGACCGAACACTGATCTGTATCCAAACACATCGTCTGAGCCTCTGGATCATGATACGTCTGTGTGTCTGTGTGCATAATTTAGTGTGTGTCATGTGTAATGTATTTGTGACTTTGCTGAAGTTTTTGCCCCTTATGTGTCATCAGTGCCTTTGAGTCACTCAGCTAAGGCAAGTTTACGTGTAGCACCTTTCAACAACAAAGCAATTAAAAGTGCTTTACATAATATATAAAAAGGCATTAAGACAAGATAGAAAATAAATACAACGCATAAAAAGAGGCATATGAATAGAACTTTAAAAACAGTGAAATAAAATAGAAGATACAAGAAGAATAAATGGGGGAATAAAAAATGACAGTGCAAGATGTGATGTGAAGATGGTCCTAAATATATTTCAATACAAGTCCTGATTTAACAGAGCTAAGGTGTATTTATTAGGGACATTTATCTATATTAATGAGCATGTTCAACTATTTCAACTATACCTTATATTGTTAACATGTTGTCCAAAAGGTGCAAGGATATATGTTCTGGATTTGGAAATAAAGTCTCAAATTGGAAACCTAGGGCTAAGATTGCAATCTTCATTTTTTTTAAACCAAGTTAAATGGGAGGAGCTGTCTCTCATATATATATATATATATATATATATATATATATTTCCATTAAAACCATCCCCTGGAGCCAGGAGCTTATCTTAGAGACCGGAAATGTGGAAACAGTTAGATAAGCTCTGTCTTAAGGTAACAAAATCCGCCAAGCAGCACTGAAAATCTCCCTAACTGACATGTTCTATCATGTTAGTTTAATCTGTACAGTGGTGGTTTTGCTGGGGGGTGGGGGGTTACGTGCTGGACCACACTGCAAAAACTAAAATCTTAGTAAGATTATTTATCTTAATTGAAGGCACAATATACTTGTTTTTTGTCTGACAATATATTTCTTCTTACCAGGCGGCTTTTTATAAGAGAACTTCACTTGTTTCAAGTTTTTTTGAGCTTAAGTAGCAAGTGAAATATTCTCGTTCGGTTGGCAGATAATTTATCTTATTTTAAGTAATTTCCCCCCCAAATTTAATGCTTTTTTTCTTGTTTTTGCAGTGCAGGCTTGGCACTGCTAAGCTCACCGTCACCTGGTTGCGGCTTTATATTTAATGGACAGATATGAGAGTGCTATCAGTCTTCTCATCTAACTCTCTTCATTATGTGACATTAAAAGCTTGGTAGAAGTAAGAAAAGTGAAACTAAATTTGGTTACGATAAGAGTGATTGTTTTGTTGAATGAAGTGTTCACATCGAGTCTTAGCTCGTCATCTTAGTATTCCTTCCATTCTGTGTTCACCATCAAGTCAAAATATATTTTTCATGGCTGTCAGTTGGCGTTGTAGTGGGCAATTAATCCTCGAGTATTTTAACTCTTTCTGACATTGTGATATTTGTACTTTTAAACTGTTTTATGTATCTAAATTAATTGTTTATGAATTATTGTATCTTGCCTCAAATTACACCTTGAATAAACAAAGTCTTTTGAGTTGAATTAGCCCAAAATCTATTTACACTTTCTTCAAAGGTCCTTTCTCTCGTACCTTGTCTCCCAGGTAAGCCTTTGGTGCGTGCCAGTGAAGGTCCTGGTAGACATCAGGGACATCGCTGAGGTCAGCCTCTACAAGGTCCTGATCAGGATACACTGCGACTGGTACTTCCTGTCTGTCTGCTCCTATCAACACCCAGCCCTCCATGTCCATGACCTACAGGACAGATGAATGGTAAACGATAAAACAGGAGTGGATGAACATTAAGGTGGAAGAGATGGTAGAACGGTCAGATATTGAGAGAGAAACACCCTAACTTTGTTCCTGCAAAATCTAAAGGCAAAGTTTTAATATTAGAGGACATTAAATGTATGAATTCTTAGTGGGAATGTTGAAGACAGCAATGAAACTCTGCAAGAATTCAAGAGATGTTCATCGTAATACAGGTAAGTAAAAAAATCAGGATAATAAAGGTGAAAATATTGAAGGTATCTCAACTTAGCAAGCGTTGAGTGCCTGGCAACCAAAATATTTACCGCCAGACCCTTGCATGTTCCAGCTTCTCCATTGTTAGGCTTTGCAGTTTTACTCTGTTTTATATTGGTGTAAATTGAATATTGTTTTGGACTGTTAGCAGGGCAAACAATGACATTTAAAGGCATCACCTTGGGCTCTGAGAAACTGAAATTGCTGCAATTTTATAGACAAAACACCTAATCTCCTAATTCCACCTAATTTTCACATGTATATAAATCACCAGTTGCACAACTGTTTAATTTGTCTGCCTGCACAAAGAAGAAGTGTATATATTTCTTAATATTCTTTTACATCTGATAGTTACACTTTTTATAATTGAATAATTTCTATTTATTGTATTTTTTTTACTGTATTTTCATTTTATTTTTCATTGTAGGCATTTGATGTGGACAGCAAAGTAGGAATTTTAGTGAAACTTCTGACAATAAACACTTTGAATCTTGACTCCCCCCAAAAATCTGCAAACTAATTATTGTTAGCAATTAGGTTTTAGCATCAATAACCACCGTGGTACAGAGTCTCAGCAGAATGATGTGGTTGAGGCTGCCTAATTATTTCTAACATCATCTAACGGCAGATTTTTCACATCAACTTGATACGTGGATATGTGGAAGTTTAATAGAAGTCAGTGAGGTTTTAAAAACAGCTAGCAGATCCAGAAACATGAAAACATGACTATTTGTGGTTAAAGTTTAAATTAACAACCTCTGTGCGTCTTTTGTCGGAGCTGCGGCAGCGGTCGGTGGCCCCGAAGCAGAAGCAGCTGGTGCAGCCCTTCGGGTTGGTTGGGTCCAAGTGGAACGTGCCAACTCTGCACTGATCGCATCGGGAACCCTGGACGTTCTCCTACAGGTGGAGGACACACATCGGGTTAGAACATCCAGTAGGGCGCAGGATTCAGGAGCACATGCATGTGTGTGCGCTACCCCACCTTGCAGAGACACTGTCCCGTGAAGGAGTCACACACTTCCTCCTCTGTTCCCGCCTCATTGCAGTCACATGGCCTGCAGTTGGGGAAACCATAGAAACCGGGAGCACAGCGGTCACACTGACGGCCGATGATGTTGTTCTTACATCTGCAAAAAATAATAAACAACTGTTACAAAGCCACAAACTTTGACCTTCATGTGCTAAAATATATTTCAGTCTTGTGATATTATTTATTTATGGGGTTAGTGATGGCGCAGTGGATAAGATGCTGCCTTTGGTGTGAGAGACCCAGGTTCAATCCCAGACTACCGAGCAAGACACTTAACCCCAAGTTGCTCCAGAGGCGTGCGACCTCTGACATGCTTAGCAATTGTAAGTCGCTTTGGATAAAAGCGTCAGATAAATGTAAATGTTATTTTATTGCTCCCCATTATCCATCACAAACGACTGATTAATCATACATATTTCAACTTGTTAAATGGATACACTGGCAGCTCACTGCAGTGTAAATGCAACTGTGTTAATGCCAGGTGCTGGGATCTAAAGTGATGAGAGAAACACTCTCATCACTTTAGATCCTTGTCTTGTCTGGACAAAGCTGACACATTCCTCTGTGTTTATAAGGGGGGGATGATTGGAACTTAAGATATCTTGAATGCGTTATTGCTTCCAGCAATGGGGAAAAAAATGAAGAAGAGACTTTTATAGACAGACAAATAAAGGACAGCAGCAAACAGACAGAATATGATATGTGAAGTTTTCAGCTGTAGCAATCTGTTCACAGTGAGCGAGAAAAGGACTCAATATATTAAATTGTTTTGAAGATGTGTGTGTCATGTGTCAATCTGTCAAACTTAAAGGTGTCTTTGGAGGGAACTGGGCTAACAGTTTCTCCCTGTATCCAATCTCTAGCTAAGCGTCTGCTGGCTCTAGCTCCATATTTACCGTACAGACATGCATGAGAGTGGTATTGATCTTTTCATTTATGTCTGCGCAAGAAAGTGAATAAAAGTATTAAATAATTAGGCGACTTTTTATAGATTTAAATTTCCCAGTGTTAATTTGACAAAGTTTCCAGCATATGGTTTCCAATTTGATCATTGACCAATGAGAGCAAGCGAGTACTGTGTTTATCCAGTCAGGTGTATAAAGATTTAATGTTGAAGTCTGAAGAAGAGAGCTGTTACAATGGCTAAATACTCATCCTTGTCAGAACCAGGAGGGATAATGTTGTGTGATAAATGTGAACAGCCTTTGGAATAACTACTGTAGTTATATATAAAAGACTGGCAGCCTCTAAAAGGCCTAAAACTTCAGGAGGAGTGCAGTGCATAAAATGAGGCCTCATCATGATATAAAGATTAAAGGAGGAATAACAGAGGCGGACAGATAAGGAAGAGGACAGACGGCTGCAGTGTTGTTGGAGGAACAGGGCTGACTGAAAAAAAGAGACTAAAACATGCAGCTTCCACAGAACACAGACAATAGTTGGCAAGTATAGCTAGCCAAACACAGAGGCAATCAACCCAGCGAGAGAGTCGGAGCCAAGATCCTGTCAGGAGACAAAACAAGCGAGAAATAACTGCCTTTTTAGGTATTTCCAAACAGACCCCTGACATTTAAGAGTTGAACTTGAAAAAAAACCTCCTGTTTTCTATTGCGTGGAGGAGCAGCAGATGATTTTTAGCTTCTGAAGAAAGTAAGAACTATTAAACTGAGAGGACTGTCCCAGAGACTTTTCTCGTCTTACCTGCACTGTCCGCTGAGCGTATCGCAGCTCAGTTCGGCGGAGATGATGCCGGGCCGGGAGCAGTTGCAGACCTCACAGCCCACCACTGGGTGGCAGCCAAACGTCTGGGGCTCGCACTGGGTGCACTCTGGGCGCAGAGTCCTCGGAGGGCAGATACAGTCGCCGGTCACTGGTTCGCATAACCTCGAACCACAGTTACAAGCTGGAGGAAAGGGGAGAAGGGATAGAGTGGGTTACAGAAAAGACAGAAATCCAATTCTCTGATACTTCAGAGACAGACGTGAGGGAGGAAAAGGAGCGACAGAAACAATTCCACTTCCAAATAAAGTCTTTTATAGTTACTGCAGTCACAACACGTTAGACTTGTTAATGTGTTTGTTAGTCATTTTATTTTATTCTGTTTTGACAAAAAAGGTTGACAAGTACTAAAATTATCTTAGAACTGTGCCAGTTGGTAAAATGATTGATTTAAAGTACATTTCTATCTGAATATAATAGTAACTGACGTCCAACGACACAGAGTACAAAAGAAGACACTAATTTTTTCTACTCTATTAATACTACTTTACTGTTTGCTTTTAATTTTCTGAAAAGATTCTGTATTCATTTATAATCAGCCTGACTAGAGTTAATCATCTTTCAGTCAGCCAATCACACACTCACGTCTGCAGTTGGGGAATCCCCAGAAGCCGGTGGCGCACATGGAGCAGTCCCGGCCAATCACGTTTGGCCTACAGCGGCACTGACCGCCGAACGGCTTGCAGGTGTCTGTCTCGGCTCCCACCTCGTGGCACGCGCAGGGCATCGCCCCGTTGTTGAAGAACGCCGACAAAGACACCGCCGAGCTCAGGCAGAAAGGAGAGGCAGTGGAAGGACTGGAGGGACAAGAGAGAGGAAGAGTCACATACTGCAGAAGTACAAAGAATCTCACTACTTTAAAATATCTTGAACAGTTAATAAACTACATGATCCTATTTTAATTTTAATCACTGCCTATGGAAAGCATGGCTACTACAAAATCTCCTTTTTTTCCACACTGCCCATCACAGAGAATTCATGTGCAAACACTTTAAACACTTTTTTGGTGTAATATAATTTAACGTGATATAAAAAACATTCTTGCATATTCAGTTCTACTATAAACCTCCTCTCCTGCTAAGACACTGACTTGATGTGGAAGCTGTTTTGGCCACAGCTGCTGATGAAGTCATAGGATTTATCCAGACGTTCCTCATTCAGGTAGCTGGAGCTGTAGGTAGCCTCAGGCACAACCAGCACATAATCCTGTGGAGACACAGCAGATGAGATACAACAGAAGAGGATGGAGGGAGGAGAGAGGAAGCGAGGGAGGAAGCAGGTTCTTTATTTCTTGCATTTAGAAAAGATAAAAGCTTCAACTTGAAAACGCCTTTCTGCTTATAGCTCAGATTATAAACACAAACTGTTATATGCAGTTATTATCTAGCAAAGCTATAATAAATATAGAATATACTTTTATATGGCAGGAATTATGTGTGTGTGTGTGTGTGTGTGTCAAGGATCATCAGTAACAAACAATGTCAACAGAAAATATGAGTCATGCCTCAGCAGCTACAAATGGCGGGAGCTGAAACATGTGTCCACTTATAATTTCCAGCCTTAAATACTATTGTAAAGGTTTCTTTCCACATTACTTGAACGATGCAGTAGCAGCGGAAAAAATGGAAATGGTCATTGAAAAATACACAAGATGGTGTGCTGTTATAGTTTAAACAATGAAAAGATGAGAAGAGGAAGAGGATGAGGTGCAGTGGAAGTGGAAGACAACCTGAAGATATTTGTGTTTGGCACAAAGAACTCCAGAGAGAAACTCAAATGTAAGGAGAGGACAGAGGAGGATCCTTTTGGATGAAGAAAAGAGAAAAATAAAAGCAGGGGAGTTAAACTTACCAGCCAGAGCGTCTTGTCAGAAGGTATCTGCACTGTGAGGAAGACCTCGTGGTCCGTCACATCCAGAATGATCTGATTCTCAGAGACCAGGACGTTACGGCAGCCGTAAGCATGGGGACAGAAAGAGGCATTGGCGTGACCTGAGGCACAAGAAAATAAAGATTAATTATCTTTATTCAAATGTATTTACTGATATTGTTGAGATAAGAGCAGTTCTGTCACACAGGGCCGCACTGCCTGCAGCTTTTTTATCTCCAGCACTCAGTTTTTGCTTTTACCATGCCAGATCCGTCCACCATTAATGTAAACCTGCACAGGATAGGTGGGGTGGAGAGGTTGGTGATAGTGGAGGATGAAGACATAACGTCCCAGGGCGTGGACACGGGTGGAGTACACCGCCGCATTCTGGGTTGGGGGATGATGAAGGAAACGGAAAAGAGACAATGAGACAAAGAAGTGCGGTGATGGTGAATTTTCTAATTTCAATCTCAGTCAAGCACTCACACAGGTTATTTTTTATGCTCTGAATCATGGCTGAGAAAAAAAAAACTTTTTTGCACCAGATGGTTTGGGTTATATGTCATCCAATAAAGTTTAAGTTTATGGCGAGAGAAAATAAATCGGTTCCTTAAACCTGTAACTGAAGCCCAGCGTGGACTTGTCTTATTCCTCTTGTGGTGTCAGTACTGGATAGGAACACCTCGGGAAATATCTGTATCAATCCAGATGTAGTTGTCCCAGACCAGCTGGCTATTAGACATCTGTTTTCTTTTACCAATGAACCTTTACATGTTGGGGTCAATAATACTTATAGAAGAGGACAGAGAGTTGCGCAGCTTGTCCAGGGGAACCTAATTTTAACAACTTAATATATTTTATATCAATCATTTTATCAATGACTAAATGGACTAAACAAAAGCAGTAAAATCTAATGAATCTAATCCATTTAAAAAATGTAATGCCATGTCCGGCATGTTAATATCTGCGGGCCTGCTAGGTCCATCTGCATCCGTACCTGCAGTGAATCCAGCCTGACATGGTCGCTGTTATCTGCTCCGTGGGGAGGTCTGTCTCCTCCCGTCCAGGGCAGCTCGACTCTCTGCTGGAAGGGCAGAGGGGGAGCTGCTGCAGGGGAGGCCAGGATGGGCTCCTGCATGGAGGAGCTCTGGCCATCCTTCAGGACCAGCGAGTCTGACGGGGTCTGGAAACGCGAGGGGACACAGGAGGAACTACAGAGAGAGGGAGACGGAAGATGGGTTGGAAATTGTTGCTTTAAAATTATTATAAATTATTTTGGATTTTTTACGGTATGTCCAGTTATTACTTTACCTGTCAGGTGAGAACTGTCCGTGAGTGCTGATGCAGTGGACTTTAGGTTCAACATACTCCATGGTAAACTGGTCTTTAGGCACCAGGAACACTTTGTGCTAAAGACAATAAAGACAACACACAAATTGGCTTTTTAACAGAAGTGCTGAAGACATTAATCATTGTTTGTTAAGATGGCTAATAAATCATTTAGGTAATTTATCAAAAATATAAGGATTTTGTGCCATAGAATCCTTCCATGTTTACAACATATTTTAAGCTCATCATGTCACTGCGGCACTCTGGGTGAAACATGTGACGTAGGTGGTGTCCTCACCAGGAAGAAGCTGGCGCGGTCGGAGATAAGCTGGATCTCGGCGTCAGCGGGGAGGGAGAAGACAGCCACCCTGTTCTGCTCGTCGATGGCCACGACTCGACACAGGAAGCTACGCAAACACACATAGAGACACAGCGATTAAAAGCTGTTGACGTACTTAATAAAGCACAGACAGTAACGGTAAACTGTGAACCAGCTGAGTCAACACATTACAGTAAAACACACAAACTTTTCACTGCAGCTGGACCAGAACACAGCGTCCTCTTTTACACCCTCATTCATGCAGACGATAGCAGATTTGTTTCATCCTTCTGTTAACTGTATCCTTTAATTTTGCATCGTATTCCAACCCTGTCTAATGTAAAAACGATGACTGAAACTGTCAACACTAATGTCTCTGAACAGTTGTGGAGCTCCTGCTTTTAAATAGACTGAAAAAAATTGACTTGAGCTTTTAAATGTGCAACAAAATGTATTTTATTAATGATAAATGCTGTTAGATTGTCCCTTGGGTGCAGCTCTTTAATCTATCATGATATAAAAACCACTAGTCAAAAAAATTATTTCTGCATATTTGTATCGTGCCAAATGTTTTTTTTTTTCAATTCGCTTGTAAACATACATAACCTGTGGGTCGACCATTATTACCAGCAGCAGTGGTCATTGAGCTTTTTCCCCACAGAGCAGAGGTGATGATCTCAGAGACTTGAATTTAGGAGGGCAAGACTTGAAATAGGAGGGCAAACATGACAACTACAGACTATGACTTCCTTTTGTTCTGTCCTGTCCTGCATTCATTCAAGAGACTTGTAAAAAAATATAAGATCAGTGTCATTTTTGGAAAAGTTATGTGAACAAAGTAAGTAAGTTGAAAGCACAGAATCTCTTTGTACCTGTATCTGCAGTGCAGCAGGGTGACATGGTGCCGGTGTGTTCGTGCTCCCGGCATATTAACAGCAACAGACAGAGTTTGTGGCAATTCTTCCTCGCTGGAATATTCTACGACCAGAACGTAATCCCCTGGAGACGGCAGACGCTCTCGCATTTCGATGCTGATCTGCAGCAGAAATGAAAAACTGATTTATAGAAACATCTGTTCCCGCTGCAGTTTTGGAGCTGAGCAGGAGGCTGTGTGGCCAAACACAAGTTCGAGTGTGTAAAATTCCTTTTCTCCAAGCGTTTGTGTTTCTGCCTCTCAAAAACCAGTAAACACTGCAAAAACATTTTCCCTCTCCATTCCCTTTTCTTACATCAGAGCCACTGCACACGGCCATGTCGGGGTGGCTCGGGGTGACCCTCTCAGTTGGGCAGGGGCGCGGAAGGTGGTTGTCATTGACGCAGCTGGCATCGTTGCCGGAGATGGAAGGGAAGGAGTCCAGAGACAGATACCTGTACAACAGACAGCTAGACAGGCACAGAGAGCAACAGACAGGCTTCTTAAAACATTGTTGACAGAAATTAACTTAATGTCCTCACAAGAATACAATGCTAAGATGGTAAGATTGATTTCTGCTAAAGGAATATTTCAACATTTTGCTGAGAAGATCAATGCCACTCTCACATCTGGGAAGTTAAGCAGCCAGCAGTCAGTCAGCTTAGCTTAGCATAAAGACTGGAAGCAGGGGAAACAGCTAGCCTTGCTCTATCCAGAGAAAACAATATCCAGCACCTCTAAAGCTCACTAACACGTTAGAGCTTGTTGCGTAAACATTTTTGTTTTAAAGGGGGTTGGGAGTCAATTTGCTTGGCCAAGAAATAGTCACAAACCTAAGACCTACAACTTATTTTACTCTTGTTTTTACCTTTGGACAGAGACAGACAAGCTGTTTCCCCCTGTTAACAGTGTTTGTGCTAAGCTAAGTTAACCACCGGCTGTAGCCTCAAAGTTACTTTACAGAAGTGAGAGTCTCGGCCATCTTATCTATCTCTTTGCAAGAAGGCAAATAAGTGCATTTCCCAAAATGTCAACCTATTACTTTAAGGATAAAGTTTAAAACCTGTTTTTACATGAGACTTGAGAAAGTCCTGCATTCATCGCACATTAGAGCAGTAGCTAGACATAGAAACACATGTGGAACTGTTCTTGACTAAAGAAAGACTAGGTTAGCATTTTTTCCATTAATTGATTACTTGATTTAAGTGAAAAACATTTGTGCATATGTACTTCTGGCTGGCGTCAGGCACAGAGCTGTAGGTGCAGGGCTCAGTAACTCTGATCTGCAGGATGGCAGCTTCGTAGTAGGCGCTGGGCAGCAGGACCAGGTAATCCTGAAGGCGAAACAGAGGGTATATAAACAACTAATACAAGCAATGTAAATGTCTTCTAAACTTGTGCTGACATGTTTATAGGAGTTTTGGTAAAAGTGTCTGCTTCTTTTGTCTTATTCTACTTTATTTCTGTTTTTATTCACAAATCTCTTTGATACAGTAAACCATCTCCTTCCATGTTAACAACATATCCCAAGCTCATCATGTGACCACGGCACTCTGGGTAAATCATGTGATGTGTGTGCTGTCTTTTTTGGATAAAAGCATCAGCTAAAAATTAATAAATGTAAATATAATTAATGACGTGTTTCACCTGTGGTTAACCAGCATGTGTTTGTCTGTATATATAGTCCGTGTGCTTCCCTGGTCCTTTGTGATTCTGTTTCCGTATCATGCCAAGTGCTCCTGACTGTTTCTGGTGTGTTCTGGCCGTTTTTGGATTTATTTTTTGAATCACTCAGACCTTGGATTGCTGCCTGTACCAGTGTTGGATACTGCCTCCCTCACACTGGTTTTAAGTTGTTCACTTGAGAAACAGAACCTGCTCTGCAAGGTGTTCTGTTCCTGGGTCCAAACACCTAATTTTCTGTGTCTAAAAATGTGACTAAAACATAATTATGTAGCTCTCCCTTTGCTTTCTGTGCTAATACTGGCAGTGTGTGTGTGTGTGTGTGTCTCACCAGAAGGATTCCCTCAGCTTCTATAACCACAGTCCAGCTTCCTGGATTCAGGACAAACGGCTCCACAAAGTTGTTCTGGGGAACGTTGACAAAAGTCGGCTCCACGCTGGGAGCAAAGACAATCTGTTTGGACTGCTCTGAACCTAGAAATCACACACACACACACACACCCCAGAAATGTATAGTGTTAGATATTAAAACTATCTATCATACATTAAAATCTAATTAAAATACAAAAGTGCAATTTTAGTGTAACCAGGAGCCAAAAAACTATGAATTGTGTTTGGTTAAGATTTCCTTACAATAAAACACAGACATACACTCACACACATCTCTTCTACTGCTGCTTTCTGTAACACACACTGACACACTCTCTTGTGATTGGTGGAAACCTACCTCTGCGGTTGGTCTGATAGGCTGTTATTTTACCGTTGGAGGTGGTTCCCTCAGAGTTTACATATCTGAGAATGAAGCGAGTCAGATAGACGTCTGCCTCGTTCACATAAACCTGAAGCTTCACTGTAGCCTACAGGGACAGGGTCCAAGTAGGTGGGGGAGTAGGAAGGGGAGAAGAGGAGGTGTGGAGGGTAGAAGGTATGAACTCTTAGTTATAAATCTCTGAACTCTGCGCTAAACTGTGGCCCTGAAGGTGAGAGAAGATGGAGCAGAGGCAGCCACCAACAGCGCTTTAAAACCACACACATCCCACCACCATGTGTCTCATCTGACAGATAAGATACCAGACAAGAAAACAGACACATTCCTCTTCCATCACTTCCTATTCCAATGCAGGAATGAGTAACAGAAGGCCAGAAAGAGGAAGAGCCCAGCACTTACAGTTACCACAGTAGTAGTTCCAGCCCTCCTCTATGACCGACACCCGGCCCAGAACATCTGAACCCCCCCGGTTCGCATAGCGTAGCACCACACGGAAGAGGTCCGGAGAGCTCACCGACACCGACACTAACACTTTGGACTGCCAAAGGACCAGAAGCAAGGAAAAGGGAGGAAGGATTGGAACACAACACAAGGAGCAACGACAGAGGGCAGGAAAATGAGAAGAGAAATGATGGAGGAGAAGATGAAAAGAAAGACAGGATGGAGGGAGAACGAGAAGGAAGGAGAGCGGGGTGTTAAGTATAGGAAGCAGGAGAATGGATAAAGGGAATAGGGAATGACAAGAGCAGAGGAGAGGCAAAGGAAAAAGAAAGACAAAGTATAGTCATGGGGGGGATGGAGGTAACGATGAGGAGACAAAATGGAGTTGGGGGTGGATGAAAGAAAAGTGGGACATATTAGGGGGGGATATGGAAGAGGAGTGTAAAGGGGAGGGAAGATGGAGGGAGGGGGATGTGGAAAACACCAAGCAAAACCTTAATTCCTTCACCGCAAAAAGCACACCAGCACACCAAGATACACTTTTACGCCCAAATATAACCCACCGTATTTCTCTTTGGATTTCTACTTTTCAGCACAGACATTCACAAGAGCTTAAGTAATTAACCTAAGACCCACTTAATGCTTTTAGAGCTACTTAACATGGTTAAACAAAATCAACTAAGTGACAGGCTATTTTAGTATCTTATCAAGATTAGAAATAGAGTTCTGTCAACTACTCTATCCACAGAGAAGTAAGTAAATGTTCAGTTATATAAAATGTTAAAACTCCCACGTCCTTTGGAGGATATATGTGCTGAAAAGTAATTCTACCAAAGAGAAATATCCTTTTAAATGTTTACACAACATTAAGCCATAGTGCAAGAGGCCACAGTCACAAAAATATAAAATGCATAATTCACACATATTATATTTAAGAAAATACATTTTCTTTATTTTTACTGGAGTTTATGTATCAGAAAACAAATCTGTGACATGACAAGAAATTCTAAAATATGTATTGGATATCTGTTTATTCTAAATTCTAAATGAATAGTTAACATTAGTCAACAACAACAACAACAGCAAAACACTACTTTCTTTCAAACAAAATCTATCAAAAAGCCAGTTTCTTAAAATGCTGTAACTTTATCTTTAATCCATCAGTGCAAGATGTTTCCTTATCCAACCCAACTGTGTGGACTAAAGGTCAAAGGTGAGGGGTAAAAAGTAACGTTCCTACCTGGATGGGGGACATCTGAGCGTAGCCCCTCCAGCTGAAGTCTGGGAACTCTAGAGAGTTATACCCGAATCGCACCGGTCGGCCATCCAGCAGTGTTCCCTCCTCAATCTCAAACTGAAGATGATGGAGGTCAGGGAAGTAATGATCTGGACGAGGTCTGCAGACACAATAAGATCCATTAAAAAGGCAAAAACGCAAACGTAGAGACAAACAGTCTGAATGAAATTTTAAAAAAAGTGATGGCCTGGGGTAACAGCGGTCTTATTTTAAAATGTTTTAATTTATTTGCTAATAACGGCAGCTCATGACCCACAAAAACACATTTTCATCTAAATAATGTTTCTTGTCCGGATGCAAGTTATTGTGATTACTTTCTTGTGGTTTTTATTTGTATTGTGATGTCTTATTAAATTCCTATTGTATTTTACTTTCTGTAAAATTAATTACCCATTACCAGAAAGTAGAAGGAAACATAAAGCGATTGCAAGAAAAAAAATCCAAAACAAAAATCTTTCTTTGTAAACATTTAGGGATGGAAGGATAGTCAAGCAGCAGCATCTTTTTTTTTCAGGTCTGTTTAGCTGCTGTTGCACTCACAGATTGCACTTCGGTCCCTCCACATTGGGCCTGCAGCGACAACGGCCATTCCTCTCTCCGCAAGACTGACCTGCTGAACCTCCGATGTCACACTGGCAACCTATACACACAAATGTAAACGCTAGATTAACAAATACAAGAAGCCGGCATCACACATCTCATACATTTGTTTTTAGGGGAAGCCAACAGTGACTTTAAAGTGTTATTCAAGTGTTACTCACCCTGGCAGCCGAAGTAGTTGTGCTGCTGCAGATTGTAGTAGCCATCTTTACAGGTAGAGCAGGTTCCGCTGCAAGTGTTGGGCTTACAGTGACACTGACCAGTTTCCTGCCAGAAAAAAGAAAGAGATTATTATTAGTAGTATAATAACATGTGTAACCATTATATCTTCTAAAACTTCGTATACTAATGCATTTAAAACTGTTTTTCACACAGAAAAGGATGCAACTTAAAAAAATTGACGTGCACATATTAACACATATTTACTTCTTCCCACCAGTATTAATACTCGAGGAAAAAAACACATTTTTATAGACTTTAAGTTTATTCCAGAGGAGGAAAGGCAGTTTAATTTGCTCACCTGTGCACATTCAGCAACACTGCTGACAGTACCGGCGATGTTACACTCACAGTCTGCAGGAGAAAGCAGACCCACAGGCTTAAGTTACTTTATGAGCTCCATTTACTGCATTCAAAGTAGTAAAACACATGTAAAATGTGTGTGTGTCTGTGTCTTTGTAGTATATCTTACTGGAGCATCCATCAGGAGTGTCAGGGGAGAGGTTCCAGTACAGAGGTTTACATGTGTCACAAGCAGGGCCCTCCACATGACGACGGCACTCACACTGGCCCTAAGAGGATGATTAACAGGAAAATAAGTCTGTTCCTACTGTCGGTATAAGAGATATTCATAGTTTTCATGTGACGTCTCTAACTGTTACTTTGAGATTGTTACATTTGCACTGCCAAAATGCTGGACGGTTGCTGTGCTTTCGGATCCACTAAGAAGAGGAGACAAGCCTGGCCTGTGTTAGGTGAGGGATTCCCCACAAGGTAAACATAAACACAGGGCAGTCGAGCGGCGGCAGGGACCTGCCGGTTTTTATGGACATAAATGCGGCAGCGGATGCTCTAGCGTTATATGGATCGGATATGCTCAACACTATCAGTTCGTGTTCATATCTTTCTTTTTCTTAAGTTGAATGATGATCCAAATAAAATTTGACTGCTTTTGCAGCGTCTCTCTAAGGGGGAGTGGCGGTGTGAGCCGCAGTGTTGGTCTGCTGTTTGCCCTCCAGGTCACCGCACATGTCACGTGACTGAAAACTATAAATTACAGTGTTAGAGTACATACTCATAAAGACCCCCAAGTCTAATTCACAACATTTAAACAGCAATGTGTCAACTGGGACCAAAGGTATAGCACAAAGCAATTTGAATAACTGCTAGTTTGGCTTTACACTCTTACACTCACACCAAGGTAACTGAAGGGAATATCTGTATATACTATACTGATTAAAAATGTAATCTACACTAAAAAAAAATTTGATCTGCCTATTATCTCAACTCTTTTACTGAACTATTTTCTGTCACAATTAGCGTTAAATATAATTTGCTAAAAAATGTTAACCTGAGCAAAAAACAAACAAATAACAACACAATAAAACTTACCACTGGTGGCTGCACCTCATACTGAACAGAGCCGGCAGGGTGGCAGGTACCAGCTTTAAATGACAAAGAAAGGAACACATATTATACAGTGGGATAAAATGAGTTAATACTCGTGTTTAGTCTCAAATTGTAATTTGTAATAGTTTGGAATGCTTGTGTGTGTGCATTTGATTGTATGTGTTTAGCTGAAGGTCACATTAACTGCAGCTGTCACACCTCACTCCCATTATTTTAGGCACACAGAGAATTTGCACTGTGTTTACCCTGTGTGTGTTTTTACCTTGGCAGTTGGGGAAGCCGTAGGAGCCGTGTGCACAGCTGTCACACCTCAGTCCCACCACGTTGGGCAGACAGACACACTGTCCGGTCACCTGGTCACAGCTGGTGTAGCGGGAGCCCTCTCCAGAACAGTGGCAGGCTGGAACGCACACATTATCAACCTGTAGTTATATACCTGTCTCATCTATTGATTGATATCTATCGATTCATTCAACAGACAGCCAGTAAGTATCAGTATTATTTTGTCAACATGTGTAGACCAAAAGGTAAAACGGTGAAATAACTTCCTGAGAGAGATTAAAGCATCAGAAACATGTACAATTTGATCGAAAAAGATCTGTGACTTACGTGTGCAGCTTGGGTAACCATAGTAACCAGGAGCACACTGGTCGCATGACGCTCCGCTGTAATTAGGCTGGCAGTGGCAGTGACCTGACGCAGTGCAGCTGGTGCCCAATGAGGTGCGGGGATCACAGGTGCACACTGAGAAAAAAAAAGTGAGACATCTTGTCAAACACGAAGTAAAAGAAATTTATCAAAGGCAAGAAGTCGATCAGTTGGTACTGATGGAGAACACTGACGTCTCAATAATTGAACAAAACGCCGCCACAATAGATTTAGATGCTATTAAGAGCAGCCATCAGAGACATCCTCTGGCTGGAATTGATTCTCTGATTTAAGGGTACCAACAAATTCTACTGATTCAGGCTGTAAATTTAGTGTTTTATAAGAATTATCATTGACAACACAAGAGCACATAAGTAGACCTACATACTATAATCAGAAGATAACAACAAGATAACAAGATTCCGCTTCTCTTCGATATAATTTAAATTATTCTGCCAAGTTTAGGGCTTAAAAAAATTACAGAATTGTCTACAGCCAGTGGTGCGAGAAGAATGCATGGTTGTTGTTTTTTCCAACTCCATGGATTTAAACTAGCAACCCTCTAACCAACCCTGTCCCATGTTTTAGAGTAATCTAGTTTCCTTTTGTTATATAACTGTATTATTTAACTTTTTGTCCATTTCTGCTGCTAGATCTGTTCTTCTTCACACTGAAAAGGTGGAACCTGAATAAAGCACCATAAAACTTAAGAAAGCAAAATAACACTTCATTAGAAGGTGCATCAAGTTAAGTGTTTCCATGTGCGTCTCTATGTGAGTCCATCCGTCCTGGATATCTCTCTGGATATCAGAAGTAACACATTTATTTAATCACTTTACGTGTTTGTGTGTGTGTGTGTACCTTGACAGTTGGGGTAGGAGTGGAATCCAGATTTGCACTGTTCACATCGAGGACCCTGAAACTCTGGTTTACACAGACAACGACCAGACGCGTCGCAGCCTTCAGGCAGAGAGCCGACTACGCTGCAGCCACACACTGGAGAGAGAATGACATAGAAACACAGAGGGCGTCTTTATTTTGATGGAACCAGGATTTAGTTGTACACCAAACATATTCATCTGATTGTTTTTTTTTTGCTATGACTGCCTGGTGAAGTAGAGATTATACATTACTCAACTGCCAACAAAGTGCACCATCCACCTAGATCTTGTGTGTGTGTATGAAGTAGGATCTGGACAAAGCGTGATCATTTTCTTAAAAAGCTGCTCTTGAAGCCTGGATAGCTCAATCGGTAGAGCATCAGACTTTTAATCTGAGGGTCCAGGGTTCAAGTCCCTGTTCAGGCGACTAGTTTCTTGAGTTCACAGTTCTCGAAACGGTCAACATTCTTCGATTAAAGAACGTTGCATTTGGACAGAAATTGCAGGCTCCCAGGCAACATCCATGTTAAGTCCACAAGTTTGAAAGGCCCTGGTTACCCTTGTCATTTGGAATCTTTAATTGCACATAGCCACATATTTGTGTCTTTGCTGGCCAGATCACAAACCTAATCGCTATCCATCATGGTTTTCACAGGCTAAATGCAAATCAGGGTTGACCCTCCTCCAGCTGAGAAGAAGGCATGTATTAGTATAAAAATTGTAATTTCGACTTGGCAAGATTCTTTCCTTGAGAGGACAACTGTCCTGAAGCCTGGATAGCTCAGTCGGTAGAGCATCAGACTTTTAATCTGAGGGTCCAGGGTTCAAGTCCCTGTTCAGGCGACTAGTTTCTTGGGTTCACAGTGCTCGATACCGTCAACATTCTTTGATTAAAGAATGTTGCATTTGGACAGAAATTGCAGACTCCCCGGCAACATCCATGTTAAGTCCACAAGTTTGAAAGGCCCTGGTTACCCTTGTTATTTGGACACTTTAATTGCATGTAGCCACATATTTGTGTCTATGCTGGCCAGATTACAAACCTAATTGCTTTTTCACAGG
>JAPMOB010250497.1:0-43461 GCA_029875015.1 Lepomis gibbosus | reverse complement strand
ACCCCCAGAGACATATGAGCCAATCACGCTTATCTTTCCGCGGATTGATTTCTTACGGGACTTTTACTGGGCAGAGTGTCTGATGTCCGAAATACAGTGAGTCTACGTTAATCTCTTTTCTGGAACATAACCTGCTCAGAGCAGGTTAGCCGTTCATAAAAAAATTTAAAGTTAAAAAAAGAAAGTTATGTTGAGTATGAAAACTCTTGTTCACTACATTTTACTTCATGATTGCATGTGTTGTATTCATTGTTGCAAAACTTCTGTATATAGTTTGTTATCGTGATCAAAACCATTGATCTGAAGCTATGCTGATGCTGTCATTTAAATAGTTTTGTAATCAGCAATAAATATAACAATTTCTGATCAACCCGTATAAATTGCATGCTTAAAATAACATACTGTTAAAGCCCTGCCCATTTCAAGACAACCCGACCCACTTCCGGGTTAAATTCCGCCCACTTTAGGGCTAGGCCCCGCCCAATCCGAGTACGGATACAGATACAGATAATTCATATGGTTAACAGATACAGATACAGATAATGCTTTACTTGCTCATCCCTAATCTTTACTATCTGTAAATCTGTCACCGGAGGCTCAGCAATGTCAGCACAGCTACATGTATTTAATGATAATGAAACGGGTGGTGAGCTGGACTGAATATTATAAGATTGTGTCACACTTTATAACCATTAGACTGCAGTAAGTAAATTTACTGTAAATAGTGTTAGTGGATGGCTCTTCCTCTGAGTTGTATATTATGTGGGTCATGTTAGTTACAGCGACTGAGAGGTGGAGGATCAGTAAAAGGCAATAAATCTAAATTGAACGTTACGAAGCAAACAGCGGTGGGTCCGAGCTACTGCAGCGTTAGCTAGCTGCTCGTGGCTGCATCACAATGGGATTATCGCTCCACATTAGCTTTTTACCGTTAGATCATTTCTTGCAGGCTTTGACAAGTTGAGTTTATGTTGGAGTCTGTGTTGCACCGGTCTTTCTTAGTGTTAGCAGACTCCATGTCGTAAGTTGCAGTGTCGTTGCTGCTGATTGCAAAGTAGACACAGCGAGAGCGCGCATGCAGGTGTCAGTCACTGGATTTTGCGGAAAATCCGACCCAGAGCCTTCGAATAGTAATAGGAATACCTGCCTTCAGAGTTAATAGCCCAACCTGGCAAGTGGATCATTTTAATGTCAGATTACAACCCCTTCACACACAGGCAATAAAAAAATGATTCATTTTAGGAAACATCGTGCCCCAAAGTCTAATTCTTATAGATTTACTGGTCTAACCTGCATGGTACAAGAGAGGAAAGGAATAAAAGTGCTGAGTGCCGTTACCTTGGAAGCGCTCATTAAGTCACTGTTAAGCCCGAATGTGTCCATTCCTTGATTATTTATATTCCTTTGGTCTGTAAGGGTCCACCACTCAAAAGAATCAAAACAGATTTTCATAAACATTAATCCAAGTTGTGGATCCTGTCGTGAAGTCCATCGCTCCGTGTCTGCTAACTTATTTTATCCTGCATCATGTTGTTGTTGTGATGTTACTTCAAAATAAAAGTGCATAAGCCATTTGTTGGAGCTAGATCAAATGAATACGGGTATTTGATATTATTTAATCATTTTACATTTACAAGTGTTATGCTGTTTGAAATAAATAAACTGTGTCATAGTGGTTTCAGACTTTTGCAAAATGATTTAAAGGCCTGTCCCATCCGGACACCTGTCCCAAAAATAGGCAGGGTCAATTCAGTGATTTTAGCAAATAAAAGCCCAGGCTAATATTCAAAGTTTTACGGTACTTTATTATAAAATCGATCAGACTAATTATACTTTAAATAAAATCACATTCTTCATTCATCATCAGATTCCTATGTTAATTGTAAATACTGTTATCTAAACTTAACATTTTATAGTTACATAACAGCTGTACATAAAAATATTTATAGTATTTATAGGTTAACATTTTGCATGTTAGTAGAAAGTAAAAAAATACAAGGTTGACATTGTATACTGTTTTATTTTGACATTTGTTTTAGACAAATGTGACACTGACTGAGCATTACTCTGTTGTGAAAAACACTTATCAGTACACTGAATAGTTTTGAAGCCCTGAAGGTGGTGTAATTTACTGTGACCTCTTATCTTATCTTGTGTGGTTTACATTGTATAGATGCACCTATTTACTGCATGTGCATGCGATCAGCACCTCAGAGACCTTAAAGTTTGCAACATCAATATAAAAACCACCTACTGGGGTTCATAATTACTCTGTGCAGGTCATTATTTGTTTCATCACTTACCCACAGGATGGTTTGGATGTGGCCACTTTATTCTTTTTTTAAATTAGACTAGACAAAGCAGCAAACAAGGCGCTCTTAAGAAACATTTCATGTATTTTCACTTTTCAACTTATACTAGACTGATGTTCTTTAGCAAGAGTTCAGCTTTAATAAAAGCTGAAGCTTTTAAACCATTTTTTTTTATAAAATGGACCTATAATACAAATATGGGCAATATTTAAAACTCAAAGTAAACAAAAGGAGACAGGGCCTTCCTACATCAGGCCTCGATGCACAATTAGGAGGCTTCCCAGGTCTCTGCAGCTCTCTGGGCACCAGGTGGGACATCTAATGGTGGGACATCTTTGAATGGCAGATGTAGAGGCATCAGATCCTTAAATAGAACTGATCACTAAAATCTTGTGACAAGCATAAAAAGTACCTTTCTCTCTCAAGTGTCCCATTCCAGACAACAATCTCACACAGCCCTGCCGACAGCATCAACATCACTCAAAATAGCGGCGTGGGGAATTAACGTGATAGCAGCCATGGCTAACGTTTTGCAAGTTATATAGCTTACATGTAACTAAGGACTCTAACACTAAGTTAGCTTATTAAGTTTATTACAGTAAGTAACATCAGGTGACATCCAAATAAACAACTCGTAACTAACGTTATGTAAAGGGGTTAATTTATTTGCTTCATATTGTTCGCTTAAACTGTAAGTAAATGTTATTGTAATAAATAACGAATTCATAGTTAACTGTTAACGTTAGTCTCGACAAAATCTAACTTCCGTGTTGCAAAATAACGTTACCACATTTATATATGAAAAAGCATTTAAAAACTTGTAAAGTATAATATCAATAATGGATGTGTGAGTTATATAAAAAAAACATTTTCCGGTGTCTTTTCTTGACTGGGAGCTGGTAACGACCATAAACTGGTAACAACACTATTTACCCTTTTTTGGTTATCCAGGAGTGACGCCCTGCCAGCTCTGCCAATTTTCAGCTTCAAAACGGTTCTGCAGAAACAAAACGGTGACGTCATTGACACTACGTCCATTTTTATATTTTACTTATTTTTTACTTACTTATTTTTGGTTTATTAAATGCAAAGTCGATTTTCTTTGTGGAGTTTTTCAGAGCCTGATTTTTTACCAACATTAACTTTCATGCACTTTTATTTTTTGTGCTGCATTAGATCAAACAAAAATATATGTCTGGAGCCATTAAGGGAGAAAAATGTCCATGTCAAAACTGCAATAAAAGAATAATTATTATTTTCCACTTTCAATTGCTTAAAACTTTTGACGAACATCTACCCTAATCATAAATATCAAACTTTCATGTATTTTATATCATTTTAACCCTTTTAATGCCAATTTTTTAAATGGAAAAATACACAAAATATTAGTATTAATTATTTTTGGTTTTCATCAGGAGTTTAAAGCCTGGTATATGCCTATAAATAGCAGCAACATTGATTTTATGCATTTTTATTTTTTGTACAGTATATGATTAAAGTATCAAACCTCACATGCTAAATTATAATCAATGTGTAGAATCCATTAGTGCTTTTATATTATTACTATTACTCTTCAAAGTTTTTGTCTTCTGATCCTTATTACCTATCTAAGTTTGCTCTAGAAATAAAGCAGAAATACAACATCACTTTGAACAGAACATTTATTTTTCAAAAACATTAAAGATACAAAAACTTAAGAATAAAGACTTCATAACAGAACTTTCGAAAAAGAAAAAAATTCAGGGGCGTGTCTTTTTGTTGTGTGTGTGTGTGTGTGTGTGTGTGTGTGTGACTGAGTGACGCAGTCCACAAGACACAGGCGTCGTATGCGGACACATCCAGAACATTGTGGAACAGTGCCATTGGCCACCGAAGCATTCTTCTTTGGCAGCTGTAGGTACTGACAACCTGCAAGAAAAAAGACACAAGAAAAATGAATCAATGACACGAATTTTCTTCCTAGACAAACAAAATCTATAAATTATACTTTAACCCGAGGTGCATGCAAGAAAGAACACACATTAACTTATTAAATTCTTTTATAATTATATTACCGCCTATATTTCAGACAAGGGACAAAATTGGGAGCATAATTAATGCATATTAGTACATACCTTATCCAGGTTGTCGACAGCTCCCTTGCAGTGGTTGTAGTCTTCAATGATTAATGGCTTGACACCATTGGTTCCCTGTGTTTGGTGTTCAGCAAAGTGACGTTTTGGTTTTGTCTTGGCACGGAGGACACAGCGTTTTTTCGGAAAGCTAACACAGAGGATTTTGGGTGTCGGTGTTTAGTCTGGATGATGATCGGTGGTAGGTCTGGTTTGTTTTTCTGATGATTCCGATCATCGCAATCTTCTTCTGAAGAAGAAGCTTCGCCAGTGGATAAGAGGTGAAGAAGTTGTCACAGGTGACCATGCTCCCCTCCAGTCCTTCGGTCATGTCTGTGACGACTCTCCTTCCCTGGTTCTTCTCCGGTGCGCAGCCGGAGGGCTTGCCTGTGTATATTTGCATTCGCCACGCATAGCTGGTAAGTGCACATTCTGGCCCGGGTTAAAAAGAGCCGGGAGGCGCTCCAGCCACTTCTCCCAGACCAGGCGGAAAGCAGCCAGCTTGTGTGCTACAGGTAGGCGGTCATCAAACTGTAGGTTTGTGTTGATTTCAGCAAATCTGGGGTGAGACATGGTCGCTCTGAAAATGGGCTGTCCCATTTGGTCATTCCAGTGGCTTCTAGGTGATTTGTCGCGAGAGCGATAGCAGCTAGCTAGAATCAGAAGCCCGAAATACACCTTCACATCTGTCGGCCCACCTCTAACTTTAACGTGTTCTATGCAAATTAGTTCAATGACTAATTTCTTCTGTCAAGAAGGGCTCAAAGGCAGACTGTACTGATGCAGGCTATGGCGTGCAGCATGGGGCTGGGTGTCAATCCCTTGGTGGCTGGAACATACCTGAGTGTGTCAGGGAGTCCACTTTTCAAATTTCCAGTCAGGGTCTGCTTCCACCTGTTTCTTCCTGGCTTTCTAAATCTGAAGAATCTGAATCTGAAGAATCCGACTCCGAATCCACACTTCTCATTCAAATCAAATTCTTCATCCGCTTTGTTGTCCGTAACACTCTCACTATGTCCAGGCAGCTCCTCTATTCCACTGCATCTAAAGTTGAGGAAGTCCTCTTGATGTTGTCACACAGGCAATGAAATGACCACACTGTCAAAGTGCATAGCTTTATAAGTTTGGTTCCACTGCACCTGTGTAAACTCAGTGTTGCCTCAAATCTCAAAAACCCCAGCTTTTGTTTTGGAGTCCTCACGGCTGCATCTTTGTAATTACATTTTTTATTCAATGTTTTATTTATCTGTGGAGGTACATGTGAACGCTAACGTCCCTCACTATGAAGACGTTAGAAAAGATTGTGAAGGACGAACTTTTGAACTCTCCAGGATCTACTGGACCCACTTCAATTTGCCCACAGACCAAACCCAGAGAGTAGAAGATGCAGCATGTACTCTTTTTACCTTGAGCTGTACCAATCTTGTGGGTGCAAAAAGCTTTGTGCAGCTGCTTTTTATCGACTTTTCTTCAGCTTTTAATTACATCCAGCCACATGCTTTAGCAGGGATTTTAAAGAGTATTTTTAATATGATCCTAATCTTATCTGTTGGTTGATGAAAATTTAACTAACAGGTCTCAACACGTGAGAGTAAATAGCATTTTATCCCATGTCCTCTTTTACTCCACTGGTTCCCCCCATGGCTGCGTCCTATCCGCGATCTTATTTCTTTTATATACAAATGCATGCGAAAGCCAGCACACCAAGCGTCATATCTGATGACTCTGTGACAGTGTCGCTGCAAAGAGACCCTGAGCATGGTGCTATTTTAAATAATTTCTTTTCTTTCTTTTCTTTTATTAACATGGCAAAAACTAAAGAAATACTGATAGATTTTAGAAAGAATTCCCCCACCCTCTCTTCTACCCTCATTAATGATCAAGCTATTGAAGTGGTGAAGCGATAAAATACCTTGGTATCATAATCGATGATACACCTTTGAGCCACAAGTTGACACTGTCTGTAAAAAAATCACATCAACACATGGGTATCATAAACTTCGCAATTTTAATGTTGATAAGACTTTTATGAGGATGTTTTTGTTTTTAAAAGTGAGGGACCAAAACCAGCTCACAAGGGCAAAAGAAAAAATAGTTTCAATAAAACAAAAATAAAACAGGCTGTAATATATAGTTAAGGTGTGTGGCAAAAAAACCCCCTCTGACTGACTTAAATTCTGTACATGAGACAAGGACCCTCAAGAAGGCACAATCAGTCCCAATGACCCAAGTCACCCCTTGAACAGCTGCTTCATTTTGTTGCCTTCTGGCGGCAGATTCAGTCTGCCTAAATGCAGGACAAACAGACACAAAAACTCTTTCGTCCTTACTGCTATAGGATTTTCAAATAATTCAATGTGAGATGTGGACTTCTGTGTAGTATGTATATGTATATGTATAACCTGTGTGTTATGTATGTTACATGGTGCTGCATTGCCCCCCAGGGTAAATAAAGACTCCTTGAACTTGAACTTAAACCCGGTGGTGGCATCAATATTGCAAGCACTGGAGGACATTTGTTTTAATGCCACATGTTCATTTTGATGCCAGTTGCTTTTAACTTTCTAATGATTTTGAAAGTGTTCAATGTTTTGATCATTAGTTTCTCATTTATTTGGTAATAAGCTGTGTACATTTGATTTAGGAATCCTGATGTAAATTCAATACCCTTTAACACCTTTTTAAAGACCTTTTCAACATATTTTAAGACTGTCACGCCACTTTTAGATGTGACCGGTTAAGTCGGCAACACACTTTTAAAAGGGGAATTGCAGAGTTTTTAAAAGGATTTTATTAATTATAAAGTTAAACTATTGCTTGCAATCTCAAACCTTACAGCTAGAAGCCACTAAATACATCTGCAGATCATTCAGACTTGTAGATTTTGTTTTGCATTTGTAATAATAGCCCTTCTGCAGGCAAAAGGAGCCTGGACAAATATTTATTTCTTACACTTTTTTCTTTTTTATTTGTAATAGTTGAATGATAAAGCTAGTGATTAAAAATACATCCTAGCCCATTTCCCACGTTCTGGGATTTTCACTCTACAACTTCATACATTGAATTTTTAAAAACAGACACATGCGATCACGTTTAACAGGCTAAAAAACAAAGACTTAAGTAGGCTCATGGACTGAAATGATTCGATCAGAGCAGATTTCTGCATGATGCATCATTGTACTGCATGTAAAATCTTATTTTGTAAATAACTAGTAACTTCAGGTGTTAAATAAATGTAGTGGAAGTAGAAGTAAGTAGTACTACCTTAATATTGTACCTAATTACCAGTGTTGGGCAGTAGCGTTGCTACAAGGAGCGCTGTTACTAGTTTAACTACATTTCTCAGTAGCTTGGTGGTAGCGTCGCTATTTTCTGAATCAAATAGCTTTTCAGTAACGAAGCTCTTTTATTGACCGAGTAGCGCGGTAGCTTCCACACACGCTACATTTTCCCAAGCATTTCTGATGGATTAGCAAGTGACACCACCGCCACACGCGGACCTGTATGTGCAGCCGGCAGAAGCGCTTCCCTGTGATGGTGACATCATGTACCATTTCACTGGGGGGTAGCTACTGTGTAGTGAAGCTTCATTTAATGTAGAGTAGCTAGTAGCTTAGCTCACTACATTTTCCAAGTAGCTTGCCCAACACTGCTAATTACTTTCCACCGATGATCACAGTAGTTCCGCTTTAATCTTGAGAAGCTGCAAATCTACGGCCTATCAGCAGTCACTGTAATTTACACAGTAAATTTCCAGCTAAACTGAGGCCCCAGCCACACTACTTCTACACTTTAGTTTACAGAGAATTAAAACGAATACGATCTCCATCCACACGTACGTTGAACCCCCAAAGTCCAGTTCGTTTGACCAGTGTCATTGGTCCGTACTGTGAGAGTTCTCAGAGTTCCGTGCTCGGGCACGGTTCAAGGCAACCAGGTCTAATGTGAGTATACGCTAAATCATGCCTGCATGTGTGCTGATTCAGCAGGGATGATATTACATGGGAAAAGTTGGTCTACACAGGAGAAATATATCTGAAAGCAACAAAAAAGCCTGAGAGCCTTATTGCAGTATATTCTGTTTCAGATTTGGATTTGACATGCCACCTGAATTTTGTATTTTCCTTTACATAAATAAAAACATTTCCACCATAAATTGGTGCAGAAAAAAATCACCAGAATGCATGAAATTATGTGTTTAATGCTCATATTCATATTTATTGAAGAATTTCAATTTTTTCTTTGGCTGTAATTATTATTAATTTATTTATGGTTTTGATTTTTAATCTTTTTGATTTGCTATAATTAATATTTCTTGTTGGATGTTTCTGTTTTACATATGTTGGAAACTTAACTTAATAAGGCAACATAACGGCACAGAACAACAAAGTGGAAAAAAGCCATTCACTACAGTAATGTTACTTAATGTCTAACTGTTATAAAGTGTGGCAACAATCTAAATTATAATATTCAGTCTAGTTCACTAGTTGTTTCGCTGCCATCCAATATATTTAGCTGTGCTGACGTTGCTGAGCCGTGAAAAATACACAAATAGTGATGTTACTGAAAAGCAGGCAGACAAGCCAACAACACAACAAGTTAAATACACTTCACAAAGGCCATAGTAGGTTTTCAGTGTGTTATCACTCCTCTTGGTGGTGCTATGGAACAGGCTGTTGTGTTTCTCTTCTCCTGTATGTAAGAAGTTAATAGAAGCACTTAAAGTTGTCTATGACAGAGTAATTATCTTGATAACCTGCTCTAATGCTGAACTTTGGGCCTGAAATAAGAAAACTGGCTTAAGCAATCTAGAAGGAAATTAGCCATAAGAGCACTCCCTGCATTGTCGATAAATGTACAGTTTTGTATTTTGTGCATTATGGGGCTTTCTTTAACATGACTCATAATTGTGTAATCAACAGCGTTTGCTCAGTTTAGCCATCTACAGGCAATTATGTTGTAATGAAGCCAAACAGAAGAATTAACTTCTGTCTTCACCATTTTTGAAAGTCTTTGACTTTCTTAGTCCTCATCTTAAGTTACGGGGCTAATTGTTTATCACTTTATATTCTGCTGGGTTTGTGAGTTAGTTACTTTCCTCCGCTCTGATTCAGATCACAAAAAAATAACATATAAGGAAAGGATTTTTGAAGTGTCACTAACGACATGAAGTATAAATCAGTGTCTCATCCTGCTGGCACCTTGGGAGGCCTCACTGTAAAACCTTTAGCTACTCTGGGATGAAGAACATCATGTTCTGTGTACTGTATATTATTTCGAGGGGGGGCTGTTATTAGCCACAACAGCACAAAGTAATAATAGAGCTCTTTATTTATGTTACAATCTTATTGGACAAGCTCATTTAATTTGATATTTCCCAGCGTGTCATGTATAATCAGGGGTGAGAGCAAACTTACATAAGAGCCCCACAAATCCTGCCGTGTTTACACTTCCAGGGACTTTTACTCTGCAGTTTCAAAGCATGAACCCCAATGAGGAGCTTATTGCTCCTTTATCTAAGGCAAACAGTAAGTGCACTTTAGTTTGGCAGAAAACTATCTAGGAGTGCTGTGTTTTCTCATAAGGTTACAGTAGATTTTTCTTTGGGATAACAGATGCTTTTGCAGGTGTTCTAGTGCTGCAGTCCTCTTTATTAAGCAGGCACTGAAAAATAGCAGCTTGGGATGTTGTATTATCAAGTTAGAAATGGCTATGGCATTTGCAAGTAATGTTTCAGAAAAATCCTTGGAATGTTTATGTTATTGTATGTGAAATACCAATGCTGTGTGTATTCTCAAACTACAGTCTTTCATGAATCTATACAAGATATCGATTCCCTGTATTCCCTGCATGACTCAAACATCTTATGCATCTCTGTGGGATGACAGACTCATGAGAAGGATCCTTTCCTGTCTAAGGTACTGTGCACTCTGCAGCTGTGGAATAATATTGATGTTCTCTTTTCTTCTTCTGTTTTCCACCCACACGTTTGCATGCCCAGTTAGACTTCCAGACAACAGATGATTTTAAGCAGCTCACATCTCATGCCACTGTACTGTTGTTATGGAAGAAACATTAATATTGTGCCTTTTATGCAGTGTTGCATTATATTTTACACAGATTAAACTAAATTATTTTTCAAGCACAAACTAAGAAGTCTAATAAATAAATCTCACCTGAAAGTATTCACAAGAATATCAAAAAGTTCAAAGAAGGGCCCACTTTCTCAATGCTAGCCCAGTTTAACTGGATTTTATTAATACACACATGCATGCACGCATGCACACTCTCAAAAAAGATAAGGGTTCCACAACCATACTAGGGCTCTGAGGCTTCGTGTCAAATGCTAACATCAGCATGCTGTCATGTGCTGATTATTAATAAACACGAACTACAGCCCAGGAAGATGGGAATGTCATTAGAGTTACACCTATTAATAAACCAAAGTATTAATCAAATCTTAAATCTTGACCTGATAATGGCAGGGAATAGATCACCAAAGTCATTAGGATTCTTCCTCTGGAGACCATGAATGTCTGCACCAAATTTCATGGAAATAGTTTTTTAGATATTTTAGTCTAGATCAAAGCGACCGATCAACCGACAGACCAACATCACCATCCATAAAGCCACGAGTGCAGATTTTCAGTGTTAAAGGGGCTAAGACAATCTGTCGTCACTGATAATTGTAGGTCTTGATCCCCCTTGACATTCATCTGCAACACAGCGGAAAGAAACCCTGTCATTTTGTCAAAACAGAGACAGCCTGTTGCATTATGAATTATCTGGGCTGACGACAGAAGGTAAATTTGTTCATGCAGAAATGACTGACAAGCATGTCCATTTGGCTAATAGAAGGCCCAGGTGAGTCTGGGAGAGCGGAAGCTGCTCTTTACTCAAAGGGCTTGTACCTTTCCACACCACTGGGATTTTATTACCAGGTCTCCAGATAACATTGTTCTTCAAACAGTTTTCCATGACCTGTCTGACCTCCAGCCATTGTTTCCAGGCCCTTTTTTCACTCACTGATTTGGCCGATTACATCAGGAAGCTTCAGACAATATGAAAATTTGACAATGTTGACGCACACACACGCGCACACAAACATGCACACATCTCTATACCTCTGGTGAAGTGAGTTGCGCAACACAAAAAGCTAGGGGGAAAGGAAAAGAGAAAAAAAGTGACAATCACATAAACATGTCTGACAGCTGACTTTTTGACTAATTAATTGTTCCAGGATCCAGGAAACCTTGAAAATATTCCTGGAGGCAACAAGTTCCAGTGAAAAATCACCAATTTCCAGAAAAGGACACATTTGCTTCGCTCTTCATCTCAAAACTGTCACACCCACACAATACTGAAAAATCAACAAGTGGCACCTCACACAGCCTACACAAATCAAACAAAATTAACCTTAAAAGCCACTAGAGCCTTTATTACAAATACAACGGCTTCTCCATTATAAGAAATACTCCAGTTCTAGTGATTCGAGTCACTAACCTACTGTCTCTGACAGCCATGCATGGTTTTCAAATTATAGTAGAGCCATCTACTAAAACAAATATATGTTTTTAGCCATGCTAGCCACATTGGTTTATGACCAAATACCTGCAAAACTAGTGACATTCCTATCAGCCTCAGCTGGTCCCACAGAGGTTAACTAGCTGTGACTGTCTGCCTGTCAGTTCTCTTGGATGACAGGCAAAACATCTTCAACCAAGTCCAGTTGCCCTTGATTTAACCTTCCTTGGAGAACTGTGACCTGGATGACTAAGAATCTTCACAAAATGTCATCATAACATTGAATTAATACAACATATAACTTGTGATTATTTTATTATTTTACCAAATGAATCTTGAATGTGGGTTCCTCCCTGTTTGTGTGTGTGCGTGCGCATGTGTTCTCCAAATAACTCACTAATCCAGGACCATAGTAAACAATAGGAGAGTGCTGTGGGTTGAAGAGCTCAAAAAGATCCAGACCACCAGAATCTGTTCCCTGTCAGTCTGAAAACCTGGACTCCTTCCCAAGCTTACAGCGAGTCAGCGGACAGAGTTCACTGTGGGTACTCTGGCGTGCGTTTGTGTGTGTGTGTCTGAACTACAGTTTAAGCTCATGTGAGTGGGCAGTCGTGTGCACCCCATCCTGCAAATCCAAACAACAGAATTGGCAGTGTTTTTGTTTCTTTCCATGAGCTTACCCACATTGAAATTGAACCTTTTATGGATTAACTTAGCAGTGTCCCTTGTTTTGGTTGGGTTCATTACACAGCTTTTGAGTTGAAAAGTTCTCTCTGAGCTGAGTGTGGCTATTGTGTGGCTTTTTGAGTATGATTTGTGCCAGTAGTGCCCCCATGTAGAGGGAGCAAATAGTGACCGCAGACAGAGGAAAACAGGCAGCAGCATCAGGTCATACTACTCTGTTGAGAGCGCTTTTGTTTTTCAACTGTTTCCAGGGACAAAATAAATAGCTCTGCTTAACCAAAGGTATTTGCCTCCCTCGCAAGTGCACCACTATGAGAAACATATTACCAGTGTTTTGCCTCTTATGGAGATTCTCTCTGTCTTTTTGATTTTCGTGTGTGCAAGCATTGCTGGCACACATGAAAGAAATGTCTTGGACAACATCTACTAAGCAAGCATGGAGAATTTCAACCAGTTTTTTTATTTATCATGGTCTCTATGAAATACTTCAGCATTCTGGGAACAAGAATCCCAGGTAACTATTGGTATTTTTCTTGTTTTCCACCTCTTAAGGTCCACTTCTATCAGCCACTGATATCCATCAGTATCAAAAGGCTGCAGTTCTTGAACTTATTGTGGGCTTTATGTGGATCTTAAAGATCCTTGCGCAGATTTGTAACTAAAGTCAACGCTGGGATGTATCAGGAGTTGACTAATTTGGAGGAAGTAACTTAGAGGTCAGTGTTGTGGATGTACTGGAGCAGATACCTAATTGGCTGAAATGAAAATTATTTGATTAGCCATTGATTGCTTGATTGAGATCATCTGCCTAAATGGCTACAATGTAAAGGTGAGCTGAGCCAAAATGTATTAAAGACAGAAGAATTGAAAATGAATGGTAAACAGTTAGAGAGGTAAGCTGTTTTTCAATCCCTGGAGGATGGACACACACACTTTGTTGAGTTCTCTGACATCAGTGTACTGAAGTCCAAAATGGCGGTATAATCAGGAACATAAGCGTAAAGGAATTTCCCCATTATATAAGGTGCAAGGGAAACTACTTCTGAGAAAACTGGAACACTGAAAGAGATCTAGAGATAGTGAGACTGAGAGAGACAGGGAGGGCAAAAAACATCAACGTTAGAGGAGACAGCCAGAGCAGGAGGTCAGGCAGAAAGAGAGAGAGGAATGCTATGAGGACCTGGGAACACTTTGCTTATGTCAAACAAGTGTTAGGAACAGGCCATTCATGAAGATTTGGACTAGAACATTAGATAGAAAAAAGTCCACTGCGGGTGTCTGCAGTAGAACATCTAATCATATACGTATGTGTACTGGCCTTTGTTTGTAACTCTTTAAAATACAAACACAGATGGATTCCAGTTCAAGTATCATGAAAGGGTCAAACTATTTTCTACAAGTGCCACACACAGTTGTAAAAGTAGAACAAAACACAAAGTATCACAGAGCACCACAAAGTACCACAGTGTGTGTCAAAAACACCCAACATACTTTTAGCCAACAGACAGAATAGCCATGCTTTGCTGTAAATAGTTTATTTGTACAGCACTTTTCAATACAGGTAACAGTATGTATCAGGAACAAGTCGAAATCAAATAATTTGAAAATAAGAATAGGCCTCACACAGTGGTTTACAACAATCAGTATATAAACACAAACAAGTCAATATGCAAATAAGCAAAAGTAAAATAGGCAACACACAGTAAAAGCTCTGTTTTGTAAAAATATGTCTTTAGAAGTGCGATAAAACCGGGAACAAACTCTGCGAGCCTGAGCTCCTCTGGTAGCTTGTTCCAGAGTGTAGTGGATATATGAGGTGGCCACCCACTCTGTGTCGTTAAAATAATTATTGTAATAAAAATCAGTCCTGAAGTCCTTCATTATTGACAGTGTCGAACGCAGAAGGTAATTCTCTGAGAAGAGCGGTCTCAGTGCCAGAGATACGGAATATTTCTAAAAAGTTATTGTCCAACAGATGTGCCATTCAGTGTTTATAAAACACTTTTTTTCTAGAACCTTGGATAAAACTTTTTGAAACAGGTCTGCAGTTATTCAGAGGGATCTAAATATGTTTGTTTTTTCTACCAGAGCAGTTTTAAAGCAAGTGAGGAAATATTTGGAGGCCAGTGAGCTATTTACAATAGCCAAGATGAAAGGGCCAACAGTAGGCATTGTCTCCTTCAGCAGTTTGGTAGGGAACACATCTAAGGGGTAAGTCGATGACTTCATATGGTTAACCATTTTACTGAGAGCAGAAAGAGATTTTGATATAAAGCCACTGAAGGATACAATGGTCTGTACAAAATTTCATGACAATCCATCCAGAAAATGTATATTATAGTCTAGACCAAAGTTGTGGATTGGCATTGCCATCCCTAGAGCAATACCACTAATACAGAAAGCTGTTACAAGCTATATATATTCCTAGCTAAATAATTATTTGTAGTTATTTGTGCTGTTGTTGTACTTTCTGCTTTTTTGTGCTATTTCTGGTACTGTCTGGTTTGGTACTTTATGTAAATCTTTTTAATAATTGATAACAATTTTAGACTGATCTTCGGGGTCCTCTTCATCCACTTAGATAACAGAATGTATTTGACTTTGACAAAGAAAAGTGCTTTCCATAAATAAGGTTTTGATTATAGTACTTGTAGTACCGTTTTTGTACAGTGTTCCTAGGCTGTCAATGGCAGATCGATGAAAAACTTAAAATATAACCTGCTGTCAAATAATCTTTGGTTATATAACTGATCATTTGGCCTGTGCAGTGTAGAATGTTGCCTTTCCAGCGTCCCAAGAGGTTTACATTTTAATATCCTAGTTCCGGATTTTCAAAAGCCTCAAGGGATCAATGTGTTATGGCTGGAGGTGTTGACAGACTAGGATGTGCGGCTGGTTAGCCAGAGATTAAACGCCTGCTGAGTGCCTAAAGCAAAAATATCTTACAGCCCAGCAGATGTCAGGTTTCGAATAGAGCAAGGAAAATCAATATTTATATAATCAAAAATTAATGTTATCTGTTTTGTCTGTTGTTACACAGACTCAAGAGAGACAAATGGATTTCTAAAATTCCAAAACAATATGCCTCACTGGGGTGTTTAAATGCAGTATTTGCTGCCTGATAACCTTCAAAAACCACTAAACAGGACATTAGTTTCAATCCACAGAGATTAGTGAGAGCAGGTTATCTGGATGTCACAGAAAGCTTTTCGTCCACTCTTTGAATTTGTTTGGATCTGTGGGAGCCAAGTGCTCTTTTACTACAAAGCCAGATTTTGCCGTGCACTCACCAATCGGGAGACAAAACAAACTGCCTCCACATCTGTCTTAAATAATCCTCTAATGGTCACCTTAAACTTCAAAGTCACATCAGCTGATCCTGAGAGTCCTTCTGAGAAACAGTCACTTTATCAACTACTTCAATAACTGTATGCTGTATGGTGTGTGTGTGCGCCTGCGCGTGCGTGCATACTATATGCAGTATGGAAACAATACAACCTCCCACTGAGAAAAGAAACCCCATAAGGGGAAAAGGAAGGGAGAGAGGGCATAAGGGACTATGTTAGAAAAAAAAACAGGCTAGCTATAAACATTTCTGGCATTCCTCGGCTCCATGCAGCAGCAGGGTTTTCGTTAGGGGAAGTGGACGGTCCAGCCAAGAGTCACCGGAGCAGGACCCTGCGGGAGCCCCACTTTCTCCTTATTGGCCATAACAGAGCTGAATTGGTTCAGTGCTTACCACAAAAGGAAGAGCACATTAAAGAAAGCATTGAGGATTTTGACAGGCATGGATATTGCTTAACTTGACGCAAGTAAACAAGTACAAGAGTGTGCATGTGAGAGAAAGAAACTTTACTACAGTGGAAAAACATTACTTTGTGTTCCTCTTCACAGGATGTTGGTATTTCCTGTTCAGAGAGACTGGATATTTATGGACTGGCCCAACAGAGGACTTTCATTTTCTTTATGATACTCTGTTTCTCTAAATAGAGATGCTGAGAAGAAAAGCAGATGCTTCACATGTGATCTGGTATAAAACATGGGTAATCTCTTTGGTATGAAATCTGCTTTTCTCCTGACTACACACACAGGTGAACAACAACTACGGAGAGACTACGGAAGATATTGGTCTTTATCATCAGTACTATGAGATAATTAGAACATATGGCAGATTATAGAGGACATAATATATGGTGGGATTATACAAAAGATAGAAGGAATGATGATACAAAAACGTTTTGTCATAGCAATCGAACAGCCGCAAGACGATTTATAACAGAGGGAATAAGAGCAAAACTCCGCAAAACCAACAAGGCTTTTATTTATTGTTGTGTTTTATTATGAAATATTAGAGAATGTTAAGCTTCTAAAAAATGTGAGCATGAAATATTGATCTTAAATGGTTGGATTACTTGCCGTTCATAGACATAATCAAACTGTGATGAAGGGTTGTTAGTAGACGTTTGCTGTTTCTCAATACCGACTTCGATACGTTCGGACTTCTGTACTTTAAAGCTTGAACTTGGCAAGTTCGGCCTGGGAGTACAAACTCCCAGGAACGGGGGGAACGAAGTCAGTCATTCAGCAGACTTGATCATGGCCAGACCCGTTAGCAAACAGGACTTTACATATCCAAAAAAAATTTTTAAATCAGCTCTGCCTTGAGAAATCAACCACAAATTTGGAGTTCAAACAACAATATTCCCGCATAAAAAAACTCTTAAAACTGCATTCCGTGACACAAGAACAGCAGTAACTTACAGTTGTGAGATTTCTCCTCGGACATTTCCGCTTTTTCTGCACAAAATGCACTCTGGATTACTTGGCTATCCTAGTCCAAAAGTCCACACAAGTCATCACCGATGCAGGCTCAGTAAAATGGGCAAAGTGAGAACAAATCTAGGTATTTGACTGTACTTGGCTGGATGCGGGCTTTTGAACAGTACTTGGGCTGCAACTGATGAAGTCCACAAGAACACAAGTACAGACAAGAATGCACATTGAGAAACAGCTATTGTTTCAATTTAAAGGGTCACTTATAAAAAATGTTGGGAATCACTGTCCTAGATAATACTCAGTTTTGTTTACATTGGAAATTCCAGTGAGCGCAATTAAAATACATACATGAACTCGGCAAGCCATCAGAGATCCACTAATAATGTTGACATACAATTGTCCTTGCTCGAGTCCAGAAATATAAAATCAAACAATGTCCAGATATTGTCTCCATGATGACATTCTTTTTTAATGTGAAAAAAAAAATCTTAAGTTTATGAAATAAAAAATGTAAGAAGCAAACATACTTTTGATTGAAGATATTCCATTAGGACATTGCATGAAAATCTGGAAGTAGGTAAGATTCCTTTGCTCAGCAACTCACTATTCATTCTGAGTAGCACATTAATGGATTTTGCTGTATTCCAATAGCCTAAACAGGAGTAAACAAGATGTCTACAGCTAAGCTAGTGGCTTTGAAACTGCACTGTAGGCCTCTGTGTTTTGAGCTAAATGCTAACATGCAAAGACAATGCTAACATGCTGATTTTAAGTAGGTATATAATGTTTATGCTAGTGTGGTACTCGAGACAGGTTCGAGACCAATTTTTGAAGATCTGGTCTCGTCCCAGAATCGACTGCATTTGTACTTGTTCTTTGTCAAAGTCTCAGACATAGGCTACGTTCAGACTGCAGGCCTTAATGCTCAATTCCGCTTTTTTTCCCCAGATCCGATTTTTTTGGTTTGACAGTTCACATTATAGTTGAAATGCGGCCCATATCAAACTCCAGTGTGAACTGTCCACGGCCTTAAAGTGACCCGCATGCGCAGAAGAATAACAAGATGTCACACGCAGCACGCTGTTGCAGGCTACAGAAGTAAACAAGGCGTAACATAGTTTCGGTTAACTTGCGGGAGACTCCCGTTTTTCATTGTCCTCTCACAGGTCATATTTTCCTGAATTATGACAAGTCTTCACAACTTTCTGTTCTTTTCATTACGGTTTCTGGCGATGTACAACGCATCTGCCCTACAACTCACTCCAGTCTGCAGCCTGAACGTTGCCATTGAGGACTCAAGATTTTCTGATTTATTTTTCAATATCCTTACTATTTTATTAGTTGATAATATCTATGCATATATACCATATACTCTTTGTTTCAGGGCACTAGTTTTAGATGGACAAGCTACCTAATTAGTTAACATATTTAGGTAAGTAGTTTGTGCTGTGTTAACTTTGTGAGAGCTTAAGTGGAACAGGGTATGTGGTATTTCCCTAATTACATTTTTGCTAGTGATAATGGCAAGACAGGCCACATAAAGTTATGTAGCTAGTGTGTAAGTTACATCAACCTTAGCTAATGTCAGCATACAGCATGCAGACAGCTACTGACATTAAACGTATGTGCAATGGTACCACTCCCTCATTTGGGTGAGAGAGATGTGACAGCAGAGTGGAGACAGAAAATGTACATATTAAATAGATTTCTCTGTATGGCCATTGGCTAAGAGAGCTAAAAATAATATGAATGATAAAATATCAAAATCAAGTCGTCCAGAAAACCTAATGCTTGAACTGAAAAATTATATTGTGTTAGGTGGATGGTTTAACGTAGAAAACAAGTGTTGAAAAAAGATGGTTAAGTTGATTTCAGCTCTTCGTGTTTGTATTTGAATGTTTTTATGGAAATGTGGATGTTTCGGTCCACTTTGAGAAGTGCCTATTTGCATATTCCACATTTATGGTGTATCATGAAGTGTGGGGCACTTGTCCTGGTCTCAACTCTGGCTCGCCCTCCTTTGGTCTTGGTCATGACTTGGTGTCAGTTTGGGTAAAGACTAGTTTATGCTATAGTTTAGTTTAGCGTGTTAGCATGGTAACATGCCATTTAGGACTAAACACAAAGTTCAGGAGAGCCAGATGCGACTGTAAATAGTTTTGCAGATATTTAATCATAAGCTAAAATACTGGTCAAAATTTGATCTGTTGTTAACATTCAAGGAACAATCAGGGGATCACTCAAGTCATTAGGACCCATCATCTGAGGACCATAAATATCTGTCATCGCGATCCATCTATCAGTTAAGATATTTCAGTATGACCTCGATCTATCTGGTTGACCAAAATTGCCATCCCTAGAACCATGCTGGTAGCATGGCTTAAGGTAATTTACTGGCAAGAGTATGTGGATGAAAAACAAGCCTGGATTTAAATCATGATTCTCATTTGGGCACAATAATTTGTCGCTGTTGTAGTTTGGATTTAAGTGAGCCCTCAAATTAAATTAGAATGTAATCAGTTGAGTTAAATGTTATTGCTGTTGTTGCTGCTACAGGCAAAAATAATCACAGAAAATGCACATGTATTTTTCTTGGTTACATTTTGCAATGCATGCCAACATTTATTCATTTTAACATAATGTCCACAAGGACAAGTGCAAACCTGCCTGAAATTCATAAGCAGAAAAGAAGTAAAAGTTAACATAGAAAATAAGACATGATATAATGATGTTTTTTATACACTGATAAAAAAAACAATTATTTTTTGATGTTAATCTTAATACTAACATTTCAGTACATTTGAGAAATTCTCCCCAATTTTTCTGCTCCCGAGCATCTGAAGGCAAACATCACATAGTTATAAATCTGGGATCTGGAAGGATAGTTAACCATGTCACTGTTGATACAAGTCTAACAAAACTGAACTGTTACTTTCAACCCTTGTCATTCCCTCTTTCAGAGATTGATGTTTTCACAATATTTTAAGAGCACAAAATCTAGTAGCAACCTCGCAGTAAGTACAAAAAAAACATGTGCAACTTGTGCAATAGCAAACAAAACAAATAAAAGTATAATATTAACACAGAAGTGAGGTTGAAAAGTGGCACTTTGTGAAAAAAGGTAATGTGACCAAAACAGTGGGTGGTGGGAAATGGTTAATATGTACAGTACAATGTGTGACAGCTGACTCTGATTGATGAGCCTTTGGTTTCTTACGTTACATAAAAGTCCAATAACAAAACGAAAAGTGCTTAAATTGTCGTTAAAATATAAGAATGCTACTATTTCCATTTGAAACTCAGGCATTGATGTGGCTTTGTATATTTAAGGGGGTGAAGTGGTAGAACAAACACATAAATAAACATAAAAACAGTGAATCAGCTAACATGGCTTCTGCGTAGGTGCTGTCCTTTGCTTTAATTCTTCTGTTAAGTAGAACCATCTGTATAAACCCTTTACCTCCTTCAATAAAACTCGCAGAATTGGTCAGCTGAAGCATAACTTGTTTTGATGACTTTACACAGCGAGTGAAGTCATTTCCCAGGGAAGTGAAAGGCTGCCTTTCCTCTGACACCCAGTTCAAAAGGCTAATTGGATAAAAAGAGAAACCAGTGTGCGTGCAGGGGTGAACCAGTCACAGTGTTAAGCTGACCCCAGTTCAGTTCTGTCACTTTTAAGGCAGCAGTGCAGTCCTGCGACAAATTCCTTGTGTGTCTTCTCCCACTCCTTTCTCCTGCATCTTCATTTCTCTCACCTTCCTTCTGTGCAATTATAAATCAGCACGGAGTAGCGTGTATTATTCAAACATACACACACAGAGGTATTAAACTACACACAACCCAGTTCATAGACATCACAGCAGTCGAGGCAGCCAGCAGCATACAGCATCCATATAGCGTGGCCCTGAGTCAGATCAAGACCATGAAGCTGCAGGCTCACTGCTTTTCAGTGTCTGCTCCGTGGAGTTATAATTTGTTCTGTCTCTCTCCACCTGTGAAACGTCGTTCAGCAGATCAGCTCCTGCTGTATGTCAGGTCGCGTGGGATAGGGGGGCCCGCTGAAGGAGAAGGCAACACGGCCTGTCTTTAACTCACCCTGGCCTGGGCACATGAGGTATGACCCAATCAAGTCCAGCTCGGGGGAGGAAGCCGGGCTCTCTGGCTCTGACTCTGATTGGCTCGTCTCTGGCTCGTCCAAAGAGGAGGCCAACGTAGCATGGAGGTGAGGGTGGGAGTGGGGATGGGGGAGCGAGTTCAGCCAGGGGTGGTTGAGGCCTTCTTCTGCCGTGGCTCTCTTCCTGTACACACAAACACAATAACACTGTGGATGAGTGGAAATTCCCGAAGAGTTTACATAACCGATGGATTGCCTGGATCTTCCGATTCACTCAATCCGTTCTCTTGCAAATGTCGGGCATATTACTTTTCAATATTTGGCACGGAAAACCACAAAAGAAGCACTTTTCACTCAACAATTTTTCCCCCTCCAACTCTCACCAATTACTCAAACACTAAGGAATCTTGCACTTTTTCCAATGTCACCAGCAATATGGTTACATAGCTTCCTTTGAAAATCATTTTAGATTAACTATTCTATATTTTAACATGGTGACACTTGAAGCAGATACTTCAGTATCAGTATTTGGTATGATGTCAAAACAGAACATACTGGCCTAAAAATGATGTACTTTTTTTAAGCAAGGTGAGCTTATAACCACCATCTGCAAAAAAGGAAATTACTTCTTGCCTAAGTGACGCAAATCTTGTTACCACATACACTCATTTAGACGCATGCGGATGTACTTCCGTGCTGGTCTGAACTTGACTCACATCCTTAGTGTGTAAATCAGCTCAAAGCGATGATGATGGAAACTTTTAGTTTTGCATCTGAACATCTGATCATATCTGCATCTTTACAGTAAACCACCTCACCTGGGGTTTTTAACCAACAAGGACTTGATGAAGTCAACAGCCAGGGAGGAGATCCCCTCGAATGTGTCCTCTGAGTAGTCCACATTGACTTGGGAGATGTTGAGAAAAGTCTCCTGCTTGTCGTCACCCAGGAAGGGAGACTCGCCCGTCAGCATGACGTAGGTCAGGACCCCAATACTCCTGGCAGAGAGGGAGGAAGAAAGGTAAAGATGTTATGAGGCTATTTGTCAACTTTGATGGTTACAGAAACTGCCTTGCAACACACAATTTGGCTGTTTCTCAATATGAGTCAGTAATTAACTGCAAGCATGCAGCAAAGATGATTTTGTGGTCAAAGGTCTAGACAGTCTTTTGCATGTTAGGGAAGTGATGTCACTGTCTTGAATATGTCTTTATTCCCAGAAGCACAGACTAAATGAGTTCTGCATGGCACCCACTAAAATAAGTGGAAATAGTCTCATTAACTACAGTAGTGCACTTACCACATGTCTGTAGCAGTGGTAATGGGTTCATAGTTCAGGATCTCTGGTGCTGCAACAAAAAACATGGCCCCAATTAGTCATGATAAACTGCACTCAAATTCAAAAGACAGGTGATTGTGTGTATTTCAGGGCTAAAAGCAGTACTCACCCACATACTCTGGGGTACCCAGGATCTCCCTGACTTCTGTGACGCTGTCCATGCGTCTGGACAAGCCAAAGTCCACAATACGAATATCCCCCAGAGGTCTGGCACTAGTCAGCAAGATGTTCTGGGGCTGGAGAAGATGCACACACAGATGAGACAGAGGTTTGTGACATAATGACTGATTATTCAAGAAAACTGGGGTCTGACATTGAGGTCATTAATTACATGTCAATGTGAATGCGTCAAAGCATTTGAGGTAAATGGTTCCAAGAGGATTGGGAGTCTCGTTCAGTCAGCTACTAGCTGCTCCTCTAAGCCTATCAAATGAGACTGAAAACAGGTAGGATATCCCTGCCAACCACTAGGATGGCTCCATGGTCTGTGTGGCCAAATACTGTAGTGTATGTACAACTGTGCTTTGTTCTGGACTCAGACTTGCCTAATGCCAGGGTTAGTTTGAATATCTGAAATAAGTCAGGCCAAGACCAACTATAAGGCCTGATTCACCTCTTGGAATCACTTTAACTTACACTATGTTTATATAAAGAAAATATTTTAAAGCATCAGTCTTCCAAAACCAAGGATATAATGTATTTGAACTTATCATTTGTTCTAGAAAACATGCAGTGTTATCCAGTCACTTATTCACTTTTAAAAGAATCATATAACATGTATCCAGCAACCAGATACTTTGTTAATTTGTGAGTTGCTGAGGTAGAAAAAAATCTCAGCGATGACTGCCTTGTTACCTCAGGGCCCATTAAAGAAAACATAATAGTTCACTCAGGTACCTTAATGACTGATTTCTTGTGGGAACAGGGTCACGACACACTGAATGAGTTGTGGTTGCATAATAGACATCTTATCTTCCTCAGTCTGCCACAGGAGGGAATAGACTGTCCTGTATTGTCATATAATCTCTCATTGTACTTACTTTCAGATCCAGGTGCACCACATTGTTCCGATGTAAGAAGGCCACCCCAGTCAGGATCTGCTTGGCCAGCCGGACCACGTCTTTCTCTGTGAAGGCCTCATCGCTGTCGGCAACACATTGGTTGAAGATTTCGCCACCAGCAGCGCTGAAAGGAAAGCACAGGAAGGAAAACTTAGAAAACAAAACAAGGATAAGATGAGAAGAAAAGCATTGTACATGGATAGCCACCCAGGGGAGTTTAGTTTGGCTTACTTTCATTTTAGATTATTCATTTCAACTTGTCATAATAAATTGCACCTTAAACTTTGCAAATACGCCCTTCCTCTCAGTTTGAATCGCACAAGTTGACAGTAAATTCCAACCTATCCCATTATTGCAATTTTAGTGAACAAACCTAAAGTCATTTCCATTTTCTTTAAAACTCCCTAACACTCCTCATTAGTGTACTTTGGCTTGGAGGAACAAAGTCCATCCACATCTACACATTGCATGCGAGTCCAGCATGAATCAATATAATTATTTGTACTCCACCTGTGTGTACCTACTAGGGAATATTACAGGAGATAAGAATGGTCATATAAACTTACAGCAGGTCAGTTATGCGTTTGACAGCCTGATATATTGCAGGCTGAGAAAACAGTAGCAAACACTGGCCAACTAATCAAAGCCTAAACATTTTCTTAATACTGAAAGGAACAGCTCTTTAGATACAAATGGAGCCAGAGAATGTGGCAGGAAAGTATTGTCTAGTACTGTATGAGCCTCAGCCTGCATAGTTTTGTGATTGTTGGCTTATACAACTTAGGTGTAAGGGATTATCCCTTTGTGGAATTTAGTAATTAGACAACTCATTGGTGACTTCTCACATTTTTGTGGAATGAATAGTCAGACTCCTGCCTGGTCTTGCTGCACTTGTAACGTGTAACAACGTTAAGTAAAGTGTAGAGAGTTGATTTATGCTGGATGCTCCATCAGTCAGATTAGTGCCTGAAGCTGACAGTTCACCCAAAAAACTAGAACCATGTGGGGGGGATTTAGATGGCACACATGCTTTTTATCTTTAGAAGAAAACTTTGTGACCAGGCCCTGGGCATGACTGTTACATAACCAGCACCACCCAATCCCCCTGCACTCTTTACTATCCTCAGCTGTGAAAATGATTGTGCAGGATTTTGAGGATATCCATCATTGGTCCATATTTAGTTCTTTTTTTTTTTTGCTTACAGCACCAAATACTTGACCTGCCACTTACCCCGCTTGTTGCTAACATGCTCAATCCCACTTGACGAACTCCAAAGAGTTTAGAGAGCTGCAGAGACTTACAATGAAATTCCGCACTCAATGTGTTTACACTGATCTGCACATTTATACTACATGGAAGCAAGCCTGCTATTAGTGTTTTCATTTGGGAGAGGAAATGAAAGACATGTGTGTGGTTTAATTGTTGAAAAGTTCAATTGAAAAAATAATCTCATGCCTCTTTACTGAATCTGTCAATTTAACACAATTTTGACCTATTACTGTACCTGTCTGAACAATTAAAGTCTTAACATGACAAGGTGTTTCAATAGCTTCATTAAGCTGTCAGCAGAAGCCCTGAGAGGAGTTAAAATCTTGATAAAGACCGTCTTGTTTAAATTCAACCGACTGCACACATTCTAGCCAAGCACTTAGGAATGATCTGATACTTCCCTCAAGTCTAAATATTGTCTCCATGTGCTTCGTCCTTCTAAGAAAGTTAATGTACACACTACTTCAGTGTGTAGGAGACATCCTCCTCTGCACCAAGCCGCAAGAAAAAAAGTGAGGGCACTGAGAAGCTGAACAACCATTTGAAGACAAGAGCCAAGAACAGATCCTCAGAGCCTCAATCGCTGTATAAAAGGATATTAAACTGCAAAGAGGCAAAAATGTTTCTATTTTAAAGCAGTAAACCAAGTCAGTCTCCTTTTAGTTCTGCAGGTCATAGCCCTCTTGGCTGACCACCAAGCTAGGTGCTTATTGACGTCAGCTTAACAGCACTGTGTCAAACAGGCTAACCTGTCTGTTGGCTATATTGTCTGGGCTGTACTTATACTCCACTACAGTGCAATTAAAACCCACTCTTTTACAATAACATTTTGCATATGTGGAAAAGCAGAAAACGAAAGACAATGAGCCTTGGAGAATTCAGCACAGTGACCATTTTAGCTACTGTGCACAAAAACCTTTAGAGGTCAGAGGTGATGCACATTCATTTTTCATCTCTCAAACTAGTCATTATGTTGGGGGTTTCTTTGGAACTGACGCATGCTGGAGCTTTACTTTCAAAGATGATTAGAATATAAACTTCTCGCTTCCATTTTTCTGACATGAGTAAGGATGTGGTTGTGGCTACGAGAAGTGTGTGCGCGCGCATGCTCAACACATTATACCAGTGCAGTGTTGTTCTACTTCTGGGAGCCATGCTAGCTGCTTACATTTAAACCCACAGGAAATGGAAAATGGTTTGCAATTCTTGAAACTTATTTTGAGGTCACACAGTTTGAAGATGCAGCTTTTCAGTGGTCAGAGGTCTCATTGCGAGTGGTCCTGCAGCGTCTATGACAAATGCACAGTGCAGTAGAGACTAACTGACAAAAAAATGAGTTGACATTTAAAAGCAAAGCTCATTAAGTGCTAAAGTATTGTGCATGTGCTGGCTGCTGATTTTATGCTTGAAGACTCTGTGGACCAGTGCTGACTGATCTCCTGTCATGTTTTCTCTGCAGGCATGCAGGGGTAAACTGTGGTGCTACGTCCCCTTTCACACTTCAGTCAGAGGTCAAACACAGCCCCCACCCCACAGAGAGGCCTTTGTTCTGCAGAGGCATTCCATGTCTGTGATGGGAATGACTGAGGGACTGGGCAGGAGAGGGCTTCCTGGCTGAATAGCATGCAAGCAGTTCAGGGTCAGGGGAACGTGGTCCAAGCCTAATTGCCCAGTGTTATCTCCCTGTAATGAGGCGAGCAAGGTAATTAAGATGCTGTGTTCTTTCCTAATCCTAATTAGAGGCTGTCATTAGAGCAGTAAGAGAACACTTACTGACACCCAACCACAACAGACAGAAAGAATGATTGTGCTAGGTCACTGCACAAGCAACTCGACTCAGCTGCTGACCAGTTCACCTGCATGTTGAAAGGCAACACAAAGTGTAGAGTATTGAGCAATCTGTTCTCACGGTAGAGTCTAACTGACTCATTTTGTTATTTTCACGTGAGCATGGTGTGATTCTGCAACACTGATGTTTAAAATGACAGTTCCTGAGGTGTTGAGGCTATGATGAGACAAGCGACTAACCACAGAGAGAGAGAATTTCCATTTAAGGCAGAGTTCGTGTTACAATAGCGCAAGGCTATGCATTTCTCACGTGTGTGACTGTTTTGCAGGCAAGAATGTCTTGATTGACATTCAGCTGTAGCATCGGCCCCTAGCACATAACTCTAAGCCAGTAAGGGTTTTTCACAGATCAGATACATGAAAGCTGGAAATCCACATGAAAACACAAACGTAATGATATTCTCGTTAAATACAGGATGTTGCTTGATGTGAATGCATGATTTGATGTGAGGCTTTCCTAACTCAAACATAGTTGCTTATAAAGTAGAAATGAATGAATAAGTTCTCGAGAAGCCAGTTTGGCATCCTCAAATATCTCAGACATTCTACATGAGGAAAAACTCCAGTCATGGCAAGTTTTTAGTGAGTGATGATTAAAAGGATTTTTATCTCCCTAATGATTGAGAGCCTAATCATTTTATCCCAGTTTTCCTGGCATGGCTCAAAACACAGAGACATTTATTAAAGGCCATTTAGATTACCACCATCACTTCTTAATCATATAAGTGAAAGTGCAAGGGGGTCAAAGAAAATGATGTTGAAATGTGACATATGATCTTTTTTTCAGAGAACTTTGAAAAAGATATTTGTGTTGTTTCTGTAATATCTACAGTATTGTCTTACCACTCCAAAACAAGGATGATTTCGGTGTTCGTTTCATAGACCTCATGCAGTGCGACCACATAGGGGTTTGCCTTGGCCGACTCCAGCACAGCAATCTCATTTAAGATGTCCATGCGGCAGTCTTCGCCCTTCCGTCGCTTTCGCAGGAACTTGGCAGCATACTGCTTCCCTGTTGCCTTCTCAATGCACTTTTTCACCACTGCAAACTTTCCCCTGGGAAACAAAGAGGGGAGAGAGTGAGGGAGTGATTAGTGAGGAGAGAGAATAATCACAACCACATTACTGGCTTTTCAAATATATTTGGTCAGAGATGGTTCTGTTCTGTATCCATGGAGCCAACTGGACCACTGAAATAAATGTAGGTCATTTAAACCCCAGCAAATGAAAGGCTAAACTTACTGGACATACTCATGACAGTTAAACTGCTATGATTTGAAACCTAGATTACAGTGACATTTGGAAACCGTCCAACCGGCCACGAGTGCAACACTGTAGGCGAGGTTAAAGAACAGTTTAGTGATAAGAAGGTTAAGTGGCATCATTTGAAAATACAGCAACTGCTATTGACCACTGATATGCTGAGGAGGCGTCGTCATTAAACATTCGATAGAGATTTCCCCTGTTCTCCTCCTCTTCCTCTAGCCCTCATGAGGGTCTGCCAGGAGGCAGATAAGGCTGACAGTCTTGGCAAGAGCTGCTGAATAGTGGGCAGGGACAGGATAAGGCTATGGCCACTTTATATTTCACACAGAAACAAAGAGATGCAACAGCTTGGTTGCTAACAACCAAACCGATTAAAAAAGAACATCCACTTTTACAACCTCATCACCACCATTCATTTTTCTGCATATACAGTACATTGATGGATTCATAGGAGGTGTTAAGGGTCAGCCGTGGGTGTGGGCAGGATGTCCGATGTGTCCAGAATTGCCTTTCTGTGTCAAGCTGACCACAATCATCAACTGTCCCTCCCAGGCTGATAATGAGGCCTTGTTCACTTCCCTTTCTTCACAGCTGACAGCAGCAGGGACAAATGGAATTGTGTTGACACCTCCACCCAGACCCTCTGCCAGAGCCTACTTCTCCTTTGACAATTGCACAAAAGCTGACCAGTCGGCTAACTAAGCAGCCCCGAGATCAGGACCACCCACCTGACCGCAGCTGGGTAGGCCAGGCAGGGGGTCACTACTGTTACAGTCAGGTTGGAGCCTAAACAGCATGTTAAAATACACACGCTAACGTCAACATTTTTATCCAGTTCAATGTTTTAATAAGCTACACAATAAAGATATGCAGCAGAAGGCTTAGGAAAAGTGAACTTGGGGTGTGAAAAAATGGCTATGAACTGGGCAGAATCTAAATGAAGTGGCCAGTCAGAAAGGTCCAGTCAGCGTGGTGCCTGTCATTTTCCCACACAGCGTTACTCCAAGCCCACTGTGCTGTGGACCAAAAACAGCAACTGTTCTGGCCAGAGCTTGGTTCTGTTTTGGCTACTACCCCGGCTGCTTTGAGATCTGTTTCTTGTCTTTTTCCATTTCCCGGTCTCACAGAATAGTGACGACTCATTGTTCAGAGTGAAAAGGCAAAAACCGTCAGAGCCTTTTCATCCTTAATTAGCCAAGTTCAGAGCAGCTCACTGTGGGCTGGGAACTACATATGGAGTGAAAAGGAATGACCGCTGGCCACGGAAAGGAGCAACATGAGGTCTTTCTAAACACTGCCAACAGGTCAGGGGTTACTAAACACGGCTGTCTTCCAGCCGGCTATGTTCACACTCAGCGTTGTTACTAGGAAGATGCATAGAATCTGCTGGTTATACACATCACACTGATTTAAAGTAATTTATTTATTTTTACACATTAAGTTCCTCTTCAGTTTCCTTTATTGAGCTTTGTGACATTAAAAAAAAACTGTAATAGTGGAACTCTGGATCCACAAGTACATTTTTTGCAGCTCAAACAGCTCATTTGCAAGGATATCTTCAGTAGCATCTGTCTGAAACGAGTCTGTCATCAATCAATAACTTTACTGTGACACACAAAACTGAGTCCTCTCCAGCACTGGATATGGTGATAATTTGACTGAGAAATTGTTTTCCTGTGGAGTCTGTACGTTGTCTCCCTCAGTCAGGGGCACTGACTCGTGTCTGAAGTGCAACGAGAATTGACAGCTCTCACAGCTCTCATTTGCCTGTTTCACAGACTGACACACAACATGAGTTGCTCTTCCTGCTCTCGAGATGGCCACAACATATTTTTGCGCACGGTTCTGCATTGGTCCACAACTCATAATGCAAAGCTTGATGAGAAGGTTTTTAAAATAAGGCTAATGAGGCTTACTGCTCCTTAAAACTTCAAGAGAATTAAACAAAGCTTTAGGTGTAAGAATTCAATTCAGGCATCTACAAGTCTTAATGGTCAACATTACTCCCAATGTACAGATTATATAGCCGATCTGCTGGCATGCAGCAATACGTACATTCCTGCACATAATGCGATTATGAGGCCTGATCTCAGGATGTTGTTGGGTCGGACTCATGGGAAGAGGAGGGAAGAAGGATGTAGGGTTGAGGTATGCAGGGTGAGAAAAGGGAGAGGCTGCTGCTGCCTTCATAGGCAGCCTCAAGCCTACCTCCCATAGGTCTTGGCTGCTGTCCCAGGGTGTCTAAGAAGGAAAACCGGCTGCTACCAACTGTCTCTTTATTTAGTCTGTCCCACCACACAGTGCAGAGGAGCAAACTTTGTATGAAAATTGGATTTATAAGAGACGGACGCAGACCTGGCACAGGTGGCAGTCAAACAGCTGTGGAGTTAAATTAATCCCCAAAAGGTTAATTGCAGCTCCATTGGTAAAATGCTTTTGAGGAAATGCATTATTGTCTGGCACATTGGGGAATCCCCGCCTAAATACCACTGGAATGTGCACTTCTGTTTCTGGGATACACACATCAATGAGTGAGACCCACAAAATGCATTTGGCTGATGAGAGACATAGAAAAGTGGCTGATGGTAAATATGGAAAGCCTTTTGTTTTCATATAGTGTTCTCTCATTGGACCTGGTTTGTGTACATTTTGTCACTATACCTCCTACTTGTAATACAGCCATGCATTAAAAACGCATCAAACTCAGGCATTTTAAAAGGTTTATATTTTAACACCACATACAATAGACTCTACTAGACCAAACAAGTCAGTTTTGCAGTTTCAAAACCCAGACAAAAATTCCATGCTGTCAGATTTATAAGAACAGTGTGGACAAGTGCAAATTTAGCTTCAAGTCCCTCTTCATCTCACAAAATTACTTTACCTCATAACTGTCCACCTCACTTTTAAGTCTAAATTTATTAAAAGATCAGAAAGTCTTAAAACATTCAAGACACTTTCACCCAAAGATGCACACGGGGATGAATTAAGTACTATTTTATCAATCTATTGATTACCATTGCGCGTGCATCTGTCCTCCATCTGTGCCTTTCCCGGGGGTGTTCAATTAACACGCTTCTCATTAATATGTGCAGAGAGCAAATATAATATGACTACCAGATTTACAGAAGATTATCAAGATAATATTGCAAATTCCGCTCTGCCAGCAAACGAACAAAGTCATTCATTCAACAAACAAACTCACCTGCCCAGTTCTTTCCCGACCAACTCGTAATTGGCTATGAACGGCTCAGTTCTTATCCTCGTGTGGACAGTTGTCAGCATTCCTTTTTTGCTCATCGTTGCTGAATCTGGCATTGAAGTCGTGCTTGAAATGAAACAATCTTCTTCCAGCAAAAAACCCAAACACAACAAAAACGATTTCTGGTCCGCTCAAGTAAAAACTAGCATGATAAAGAGTCTACTACAGCCAACAGCAGTTTTGTCAAACTACCAGGAGGTAATCCAGTAAGCGCGTCCCAAGAAAGAGGATGATGCTGGAGCGTGACACACTCGGTGTGGTAAATTAGTTTGAGTGCTACTACACATTCCTGACAATAAACTCCTCGTCAGGGCCAGCCCCCTGCGCTGACGCTCTGCAGTCGAAGCCAATGAATTTGCTGAAGACGACGGGGACGGACCCAAGGTGCAAGGCTGGAAAGTGGTGCGTTCAAGTAAGAGCAACTTATTTGCTCAGGTATACAAACATAAACAAATACTTTATCATTACTTTCAGTGTGATAGTTCTTATGATGTCTTAAAGTAATAAAAAATATGATATTGATTAAACATGAAGTTCTGTCACACACACACGTAAAATATAAAAGAAACATAAGGGCTGTCAACACCCTTACGATTTACAGCTGTCTAATAATAGTTAAGGTGTATACGACCAGTTTAGATTTACATTTGTCAGTCTTAAAGATTATGTAAGTAAATGAGGTATAGGTAAAGTTAAAATGTGTTTGCTAGGTCTAATTGATAAATTAAATTAAACCTATTTGATTCTCACCCCATGTTGTAACAACATATCCAAAGAAAATACTCCTTAAAGAAACACAAAGGCAAAGCAAAGCACAGCATGTTCATATTTAAATAAAAACACAAGCATACAAACATTTTAAGCTTGTTGGTATTGTTGGTATGTGTTTTGCTGCTGCCTGCTCTGGGCTTGGCTGTGCTACGGTGAACTTTTTCTCACACAACAGTCATGAATATGCTGGTGCCCTTGGTGTGTGTCTGTCCTTTGAACCTGCGTGTCATTAGAGAAGAATTCAAAACATCCCATTTGACAACTCATCAGTGTCCATGGGACAGTCAAAGATACTTTGCTTGGAAGGAAAAGGAAAGTGATAATCATGCGCACATGATTCAGTTTCTTTCTCTGTTATCTAACATCTAAATCAGAAATAGAAGTCACCTTGTAGTCAGGTTAGTAAACATGAAGACAAGCCAATGAGGAAAAGTGATTGTTATTCATGGATTGTGTGACGATGACCTGGACTCCATGGGAAATGTGTCACCTAAGCTCCAGAGGCTTGCTGAAGCTAAAGCTATGAAACTGTGAATCTGACCAAGGCCTGGACTGACCTGAAGCAAACAGCACAGCACACACACACACACACACACACACACACACACACACACACACACACACACACACACACACAGCAAATCTTCCCCAGCTGAGATTCAATTTCAGACAATAAAGGAATAGGTGGGGGAGGCTCTGGTTTTCTGCGTCAGTTTACACTTTGTGTGAGACAGCAAGATATGTTTGCTTTCCTCCAAAGCATTATACTGTTGCAGTTGGCAAGAAGCTCATGTTGGAAGTCAGTCATTGCTATCTGCTACTAATCATTAATAATAATTATTTCCAGTGCTAGTTAGCGGTTAGTCAGTCAACATAGTTCATTAATAAGATCACAATTGAAATAACATCTTCACATTGCTTGTTTTATCTGACCAACTGCATAACACATAAATATTTTTATTTTACAATGATATTAAACAATGAAGAGCAGTTTTGTATTTGTGAAGAGCCTACAACTTACCACTTACTAAAAGATGTTTATCAATGGTTAACTTATTGTTTCAATGGCCTGAAGAGGAGAAGGAGAGTCTCATACCAGTCTGTAGTCTTCATGTTTCTAAATGAGGAGATGAGTGTTTGTGCTGCCTTGAGGGAAGGGAAGGGGAGGTAAGGGATGGAGTGAAGAAAAAGAAGAGATGAAGGGATGACAGGTTCCTCTGTACTAGTTTTATGGCCCATGGCTGAGTACATTGCTAGTAGTTGGTCACATGCTCTACTGTTATCTAGCAAACAGAGCAGGATTTGTCTAATCTTACCATACCAAAGCTAATTTTGTTGCCACAAACAGCAACTGATGTAAAAGAGACCTATTGAGAGTGGACATTCCTCAGACCCTACAGAGTCATCAGTGTCCAGCGACAAGATTACATAACCTGTTACGCCTCCTCAAATTGTTACCTTAAGTCTAACTGAGTTCACTCTGAAGTCTTGACCCTCTTTCTCTGCCAGCCTTCCCATTAAAGCTGAGGTCAGAGTTGAGAGGATCCCCGTTAGTGAGGGAGCTCTACTCGGCCCCAGAGACCTAATGAAAACACATACCAGTGAATTAGCCTGCCAGCCTGCATTTTGGCTAACATAAATATGAGAAGTTCAGGCGTGACCTGGGGAACACTTTCTGAGCCACTGGAACAAATAGGCCTTGTCATGTCAAAAAACACAACTCTTGTTGGGTTTTTTTATAAGACCTCGGCTGTAGAGTAATATATGGGTCTGTTCCCAGAAAGTGTCGAAAATGTGGATGTGATTGATGTAAATGAGGGATATTTAGCGAGGATACAAGTGTAGAAGAAGAAGAAGTCTTGACCTTTGCCTGTTTGTATTTATGACAGTGAAGTGCAGGGATGCTCATAATATAATTTCTTAACTTTAACACTCAGAGCAGGCATCTCATCTTCACACAGCTCTTTATGAAAGTTGCCATTCTGAGAGCAAAGAGCTGCTGAAGAGCCACAGAATGTGAAAGGTGGAGGATGGAGGGACAAAGGCAATCTCGTGTTAAAGAAGTGACCATTGCAGGATCAGGGTAAATGTACACTGCTAAGCTGTCTTATGAGTCCCTTAGGTAAATGTGTTAGAGAGACAGGCAGTCTTTTGTCCACATTTTCAAAGATATCCTTTCTCTCCTCTCGTTTTTTTTGTCACCCATGGGTGTGTAAAAAGAGGGGGTGGGGTCTCATTACACTGTGCTGTTAAACGTTTACTGCTGTTCCTTTATGAGTCTGCTTGGAGACCAGTCCAGTTATGTTTAAGTCTTCTACTCTGATAACATCCCTGACTTGTGCTTTATGTTTGAAGTACCACAATGTCCTGTTTCCACCCCTGGCTTACAACATGGCGGAGATATGACTGAGGAAGTAGGCCATCATCTGACACCAGCAAATGTCTGACTGATGAGGTGTCCTTGCTAGACAGTGTTTTAAAGAGGTAGATGAAAGTCACCTCGCACTGATAAAAATGTTCTTGAGTTTCTTTCAGAGCTTCCTTTCCCTGGTTTCCCTTTTTATGCTCCATCTCTGATGGATAACACCTGATGGCTGCTGATAGTAGCTTTCATACAAGCAAAATTACATGAGAATGAAAAAGCTATCACCCTTTCTTAAGAAATTTGCCTTACAAGACCTAAAAGACAAAATTGCAAAATGCTGAAACCTTACAGAGCATTACTGCAAGCTGTCTAAATTCTTTGTTTATGGTTCTTAGTTGTAAATGACTGTTTATGCAGAAAGATGATTCCATGTAATGAAAGGGTTCAGGCTCAGGAGGGCTACTTGGTAATCTCACCTCAGTCGATAAGTGTTCCCTGTCTTCTTTGGTTGCTTATAAAGGGCTTGAATACATATCTTATCTGTCATGTGTTGTGCAATTTGTAATTAACAAGCAACTTTGGCAAAAAAACCCCTATGTCTCTGCACTGGCAGACCCTAATTTGCTTGGGTAGATAGCGTGTATGTTACCACTTATAGGGATAAGAAAGACTGAGAGCATGATGTCATGCTTTTATTAACTCTATGAATCATTTGCGCAGTGGTGTAATGGTGGTGAGCCTAGGTCCCACACTGGTGTGATCTCTAACCCATATGCGGTGACCTCTGTGTAAAGCAGTCTGAATGTAGCGGCAAAGGTCTTGCACCTCATAAAACTAAACAGCCCAATTGCTCCGGTTGATTTAAATGCTTAACACACCACCCACATCTTAAGCCTTTCTCTCTCCCTTACTACTGTGGGGATTTCTGCCACATCAACTACTGTGGTTAACAATAAGGACAAACATCTCCTCTGTGGCCTGACGGGAGGATTGGTGGGTTCACAAACATTGGTGCTGGAAGTCATTCACCTCAGGACTGCAGGATGACGTGCAGAGCTGACGCTCGAGCGGTATTAAAGGATAAGTTCCTAATCCTTTGGCAACAGTGAAAAACACTGAACGAGGGATAAAAATAAGACATCAGAATAGGCTGTAGATCTCTTTGCCTTGTTTGTAATCAAAAGACAGCACATGGCAAACAGGCCTGGAGAGGAAGCAGTGTGTGGCCTTGTTGAGAATCCTCAACTTGGATCATTGTCATTTATTGTTCTGTAATGTGAAGTTAGCTTTAGAGTCGGAGCTTCTGACAGAACAGTCCCACATGATGACAATGGTTATGTATAATGTTTGTGAATAAAGAAAATATAAAAGTCTGTGTATGTGTAGGTGACTGCTGTTACAGTGTTTTTTTCTATTGTCGGCAAAAAGATTCAACACATTCTGTTTATTATATATTTTGTTGGAATAGAGAGCACATCTGTAATTTCGTCTTTAACTAACTAACTAAATCTTAGGTATTATTTTCACCAGTATTTATTTATTTGCAATTATACAAGTGGATAAAACAAATGCATGCATTCACAAATTACCCTAATCCTCTTACTGTTCTCATAGCGTTGTTTCTGGCCAAAGCAGGCAGCTGCTTTCTCAGTTATGCATCACTACCTTCTCAGCTCCAAAGGCAGACACAGTTAGCAGCTGTTTGGTGAACATAGTTAAGGATTTAGCAGCTAACGTGGCTGATAGTTCCCTCAGGAGTTTGTCGAGAGAGTGGACAGCTCCAAACGAATGCCAGTGTTGCTGAACCCTGTATCCTGATGTCTCAAGTGAGTAAGTGAACATGATTTTCAGCTCCTCTCAATCCCAGTGGAGTCTCATTTGTCAAATACCTCCCTAAAGGATTATATACTATAATGTACACTTCTGATTGCATCGCTGTTACAAATCAGCCAAAAACAACAGTCATGTTTGACACTATGGGTGTTACAATTGGCAATTGTAGTAAGGTCAACCACCTTCAGTGCACTCATATTTTCAAAGGGGCAACTTATATGGGTGTTAATCAAGTTTAAACAGCTGGTTTTGGTTCATCTCTCTGGACCAGAAAACCAATGGGGAAAAACTGACATAATGTTCAGGATAAATGCAACCCTGAGGAAAGACAGAGTAGAGCACTGTGAAATGCTTATGTTAAAATTGTAGGCTGACTGATTGCAGTGGAAAGCTTGAGTGTGAACTGCACATCTTTTTTGCCCACAAATAAGAAATTGCCTTTTTACAGACTTTTTTTCCTCTGGTTGCAGCAACTGATTTGTTTTCTTGAAACTCACACTGTGTGGGTTGGTGCAAAACTGCTGCACAGGATGAAGGATGAAATAGAGAGAAGATGAAAGCTGCATTCAGGTTGAGGCAGAAGAAGAGACGTTTTGCCACATCCTGCCTTGCTCTCTGGCAATGTGACCTCCCAGACGGGAGGAATTCATAACTATAGCTGTGCACGTCTGCTAGACACTGTTTGCACGTAAAGGCAGTGATTGTGGTAACGTGCTTATTTCCTTCAGGCATGTGAAAAAAACTGTATAAACATGTTCAACACAAGCAGATGAATTAGTATAGACTTGTGTAAGTGATGCAGTGACAAAAGCATGCCATGCAGCACTGTATTCACATAGGATAAAAGTTATCAGGTCATCTTTTCTTCTGTTTCAACAAAGTATTTATGCAACATGTTGTTGAGCTCTTTTTCACTACATGCAAGAACTCTCCAAACAGCTTAACAAAGCTTGTCTAGATTGGCCAAAATAGCTGCATGCAGATTTAGATATTACACCACCCTAGAGGCTGTTGGGGTGTGGGCATTAACAGATGCAGCCAGGCTTAACCATGGACAGACACACAGCCCAGACAAACCAACTTAGAAACTGAAAGGGCGTTCTCAGCTGTTGCTTCTGTCTCCGGTCTACATCCCCCTTCACAGCCACATCATTGTCTCATTAATCCAACAACAGCCAGCATGAAGCCTTTCACTGCTCAATTCACTGTACATGCTTTATGCCTATATAATACTAGCATTATTCAGATAATGTCCAATGGAATTAAATACAACTTTGGGAATTTGAAAAAGCAGACACCTTCTTGAACCAGATGAACAATACTGGTTAACACAGCCCTGCATCCGTGGCCATCCATCAAAAGCTTATCTGTGTGGGTTGGTTGCCAAAACAAATTACTGTTGTTTCAGTTGGGGCTTGATGACATGGAAAAATAAAGTTGTAAAGAATCAGCAGTCAGACGGTAATAAACATGATTTCCCAGCGACCCGAGATAAAAATGGTGGAGGGACATTTTTTTCCCACTCCTTTCTGAGATGGTCAGATAAACCTAACACTATAGTCAGAAAGGGTAGGAAGAATATAAATGGTACAAATGCAAAGGAGAGTGATAGAAGAAGACATGCCAGTGGGTAGAAGAGGGATAAGAGAAGGAAACAGAGGAAATGGGGAAGCTGAGAAATCCATTTGGAATGTCTGACTCAGGAGAGAAATGGAAAAAATTTATTTTAATTGGCAACTAAGCATGGGAGGTAGGAGGAGGTGGGATGTTAAGTGTTGAGAAATACAGAAATGTTAGTCCAGCGAACAGAGATATCATTGAGAAAAAAATGTCAAGAAACAAATATAAACTGAAAGGGGGATGAAGACAACAGATAACTCACGATGCTTTAAAGAAAATCCTCCTGTAAAGCCCAACTCCTCTATATTAAGAATTGTAAACAAGCACTTGAACGCACACACACATAAGATGCATGTTTGCAAGAAAGTCAGCAACAACAGTCATTTGCTAACATTTTTATGCTATTTGTTGTGGCAGCCTCTTGCCAGGGGAATTTCCTGATTATATTTTTAAAAGTAGGTTTGTTTCATAAAAGGAAATATTCACAGCTATGGTAGATGACAGACGGACACACGATACCACAGGGGAGAAAAAACTGATAGATTAAAAGTACAAGCTGTACTCATGAAAATCATGTTTTGTACTTAAACCTGCACCCGCTCTGTCAATGAGCCTACAGTCTGCATGAAACAAATCTAACTGGTGCAGCAGGTCGCTGCATTTACATCACACTGGTGAACACAGCCCAGTGACTCTAGTAACAGCAGGTAGACCATATGTCATCTGAGGCATGGCAGGGGTCAAAGGTTGGCTTGCTACTAATGATGACCTGCTGAAGCGTGCTGCTTCGGTTCTCTGTTTGTTTGCGTTGCCGTAGTGACAGGGCAACAAGCCGCTCACACACACACACACACACTTTCCATCACCATACCAGCTTTTAACATCATCTTGCCATAAGCTCAGAAATGAGGCTTAAAACACACAACTCAAGAGTTTTATGACTATGAAATCTAATGAATGCTTTTTTCCACTTGAGAATAAATGGAGGAGTTTGCTTTAAACCATGGCCAAGTAGACCTTTAAAGAGGTTAGCCTCTGCCCTTTATCACCACAAAGCTGTTGGGGAGAGCTTTGCGGTTTTACTTTGTGAGATGGTTTCAACCTAAAATGAGGTGAAAAATCATAACTGGCCTCATAAAAAATAGAATGGTAATGAAAACTGCACAAGGTAGGTTTCAGGAGCTAAAAGGTCACAGGTTTGCACGAGCAATCCTAGCAATCTACTGTGTATTAATTAATGCTTATTCTAACAGTTTACATTGCACCAAATAGGGCTAGAGTGTGCATGTGTGTTGGCTTTGAAGCAAATGTGTAATTTGTGTTTTCCTGTTCCTGTGCATGTTTGCGTTGGTGTTTTTGTGTTTGACCACATATTTGACTTCAGAGCTGTCCTCTACAGCTACTAGCTTGTTAGATGGATAAAAGAGCTGACAGAGAGCAACCTGCTTTAACACAGAAGGAAACAAGCTCACACAAAATTAACTAAAATCATGCAGACCTGTTTTCTGAAGCTCACAAATATATTTTTTCATCTTCCTGCAAAGTACTTTTCCACAGAAATCATTCATCACATTTTGTTGACTGTGGCCCTGTAGCCTGATACTGTTCTTGTGTTCTTATTGTCATTCATGAAAACAAATACTTCTTTAGCCTCAATAAATCCCAGGCTGGCTCGTGACCCCCATGAACTTCGGGCGCTCATTTGGTCCCATAATTTTATGTTATGTTCTCACTTTCTTTAGTCCTTTTGCTTTTACCCTTACAAGACCTCCCAGGGAGACACCTAGACTTAAGTGTATGCACGGTGTGTATGTATGTGTGAGTTTCCACCAGCTTAGCAAACGGGAACCCACAGCTAAGACTTATAGCTTGCCTCGACAGCCAGTTATTCATGCTTCCTCCCAGCCTTCTTCCTCCTGCCTTCTTTACACCCCCCTCAGCTTTCAGCTGATCACATCACAAATCAGACAAGTGACCCACAGTAAATCAAACAGGTCTCATAAAACATACTTTACTCCGACAATCAAATTTTCCATAGGAAGGAATTTATTTGACTTCCATTTAGAAGAAGTGGACATCTTGCGCTACTGTTTTACAACCCTATGAATCTATGTTTTTTGTGTACATGCAATGTAATTGGAGTTATATTGGTGGCAACTGGATGTAAAAGTTATTTCCCTATAAATAATATGTAAATAGTTGGAGGGTGTCCAGCACCTTCCTCAGACTGAATGGGAACATAAAACACACTGGCAGGAATTCAGATGGAGTTCGCCGCCCTCAAGGCCATCATCTGTGGCCACAGTGAGGGCGTGTCACCACTTTGTTGGGACAGCCGCCCCTGACAGGCCTTCTTCTAATTTGAGACCCTGAAACCCACACAAATAAAGGCAAGCATTAGCACCATCTGTTAGGTTTTAACATAATCTTCCTAATCAATTCCAGTAATTTGTCTGAGGATTCAGAGTGGGATTTTCATGTTTGGTCACAAAGCCTACATATCTTTATCTTCATTCATAGCTCACTATTTATTATAGACAGGGCCTCTTGTGCAGACACTGAATTGCTCCTTTGTCTCTCTTCCTCGTCTGTTGAGTGGAGTATCTGTTGGAGAGGGGGCCATCGTCACTGTGGGATGGGGTTATTTGGTTCTGTGCTACCATTCGCCTCTCTGGCCATAACTCTGAGCTTAGTGAGCATGTTTCTCACACCCCTCACTCCAGCTGGGGAACAGGAAACGACTCTGTCTGCGACTGAGGCTGTCAAACTGTTTTGTGTCTCGTGAGCGTTGTGATGGCAATGTGTAGGGATAGCAAGAATGCAGCGCCCAGATGCTGGATCTTGAGGAATCCCCCTGCTGACGCAAGGCCAGGCCAGAGGAATCTTCTGCCACATCCCTGTTAAACTTGAGGCAAGACTAAGACGAGCATTGAAGACAGATCACTGGAAAAAACTGATCACTTTATTGCTTAACTAAGGAACAACTTCAGGGTCTCATCTTCTTTTTGTCTACAAGGCCAAACTGTGGTGTTAGCAATAAAGTCATCATATGTTATCATTTCAAAAACAGCTGTCGGTTCAAAGATTTGACTTTGAACAAAAAGATCTCCCATACAAATGAGAATACAAATCTTGTAAAAAATGACCTCCCCAAATCAAGCCTGACATCTCTTTCATGTGTTTTCCAGTACCTTTGATGTAATTTCACCTTTGTCTGGAGTGTAACGTTAATGAGGAGAACAGCATATGTCCACTGCAGTATTTGATCCCAAGCACTGATCAAAGACCCAGGAGACAGGTCAGTCATATGATCTGGCTGAGTTTACTGTGAGACTCAGACAACCAAGACAGTCATGAACTAAATTAATTCAAAGCTCACAAAGATGAGGACCAGAGGTGTGTTTCCTCATTGCTTTTATGCACATCCACTCCCAGAAAAAGAGTAAAGGTCAAATACATCTTGTGACCTGCTGGAGGGGCCAGACCCCTAGGTTGGGAAGCATTGCATTAAAATACCTAATGGTGTATGAAGCAGCACTAGTTACACCTCAACTAGCAGTAAAATGCTGTGTATGCATTGATGCATCAGCATAAAAAAAATTAAAACAGCATGTGTATGATCAGTTACAGGGACCAATTTACTGCAGAATAAGTACTTTTTATACTTTAACTACATTTTGCTCATGATGCCTCTTTACTTTGACTTAAGTAAGTGTATGATTTCAGTGTATGAATTTAACTTGTTATTTGTACTTGTACATTGTTGTATTGATACTTTTACAAGAAAAGGATCTGAATACTGGAGGCTGGAGGCTCTGCAGCTTTTTTACAAAGGGATACCTGCTTTCTACACAGTAGGACACGTAAGAAACACTCAAGCCAGGATCAAACAACATTTGACAGAACTGTTGTGTGAAGGACATGTACACCACTCATACTTTCAGACACACTAATCCTGTCCCTAACCAGAACTAAGCTGTAAACAAGGAAGGAATGCGAATGTGATTTCATGACAGCTTGATGAACAGAAACTCATCAAACTGGCCTATCAGCTCAGTGCAATGTCCATATTAGGCCGTAACGCCATGGCATTCCTGTCATGCCCATCATGAAGATTGCTATGCATGTCACTTGTCCACTTCATTTCTTCAGTAGGAGGAGTCACGGAAAAAACATTTTATATAACCAGCAGCTAATAATCATGCGTTTGGGCTTTTCCCCTTCTTTTGCTGGGTTATCTGCTGCCTCCACAGAAGTCTGCTTTCTAAACCCAAATTATAGGCCAAAACGTTCTTATGTAATAATTACTGAGTATGATAAATTGTCAGCAAAACCGTTTACCCAGATACAGCTGAGTGATCTGCTCATGTTGGAGGATCGTGCGGCACAGCACGATTCTCAGAACTTTCTATTGACCTTTGCTCTGTCATCTCATAAGCGCAAGACAGATTTAATTGCCATCTACCACAAGGATGTCTGAGAAATTCACCAACATGTCACTTAGACCCTTTTAATCTCTGTCAAAATGTACCTTAACCTTTAACTCTTCCTCTAATCACTTTAAAAGATGACAGCATTCGAGCATGGGATGAGAATTAGTACAAGAAGAAGGAGACAGAAGAATTTCTAATTCACATTAGCAATAAAATAAAGGTTCACTGACATTACAGAATAGGGAGTGATGTGTGATAAGCACGTAGCACCATTTACAGTAAGAGCAAGCATACTTCAGGGACTTGGTTTCTGGTCTTGGTCATTTTATGTGAAGGAAACGATGTTGAGAGGTGATAAGACCCAAATGGTCCTTGGGAATGTTTTGTATTTGCATCTTTAGCTCAGACTGGGGAGCTTGTGTAGAAAAAGTGCATTTACATGATAATCCACAGTTTATTTGGAGTAGAAGTGCCTTGTGATAATACAAAAAGTGTTTTTTTAAGGGGAAATTATTTTTCTTTTGCTATTTTTATGAGTAATTATGGTATTTGAGTTTTACTTGTACTTGCTCTTTCATGTGCCAAGACATTATCAGCCCCATATTTTAATTTCTGGGCCAAACAAACACCAAATGGAAATTTGAATTAGTCACAAAGCCAGGAAGCTCCTTCAAGGACTCAAGTTCAAGTCAGGCTGACAGCAAGCATCCATCTCCAGCAATCTCAGGACAGAAAAAATAAGAGATGATTAAGATGGAAATGCAAATTAAGAATCTCTTAAAGGCAGACTATGTCACTTTTGTTGAAGTGCACTTGTGGACACAAGTGACAATGAAGGCACAATGTTGAGTATTCAAACATAGGGTAACAGT